>JAUJYV010000098.1:0-107290 GCA_033995625.1 Ophyiulus pilosus
CCAAAATAGAATCAGCGTTAAGCCTAAACAAATTACAATGCAATAACATAGAGAATAACACTTTCATTAATCCGTCAATTAAAAATGTTAAATTTCTTCTCCTTTCAGGTAAGTACCTGTCTATTTCCTAATGAAATAGTTGATGTCGCCGCAATATACTATAAATATGCATTGTATACTAGTAGGTTAATTGCATCCTACACATCCAATAATGCATATCTAAAAAATATTTAAACCTTAATTACACGTTTAGAGATTGTAAAGTAAATGCACATGTGCATAGTTTGTAAATATTATTTGCAATGCTTATTTACATTGTATGTCACTATATCATTATATTTTACAACCTTATAGACCTACCAACACTGAACTAATCCAACAAACAGAGATACTGATAACAAAAGCACATGGACATTGCGAAAATACAATGAATAAGAGCCATACGCCACCAGGGGGTGCGGAACCGGACTAAGGCCAAGTTCGGTTCATGCAAATCAATTTCAAATATTGTCATTGAATATAAAATTAATGAACAAGCTCAAATCTTTAATTAGAATTGGAAAATCCTAAAGGTAAATTAGTTCTAAAGGATTTGTATCAAGATTGTCCAAATTAGTATAAAAATACATCTTAACTTCTTAGATGTTGTTCACAACATCTAGCTTCCTTTTACAACTGTATAGTACCAACAAACGTCTAAATAAATTCGCTTCACAACAAGTAAGGGATCACCAATTAGTGAATGACCATTTACTGTTCATTAAGGTAATTTTACGACGCCCAAGGCATATGTTAAGTGTTTACTTGAAAGGGGGATACTACTGTAGAATATGGTAAGAATTAAGAAAAGTAAAGGGACGAGAGATGCATAGTCCCAGACGACTTTTAGAGAAACTATTCTGTTTTGGTGTTAACATTGTTATGAGCTCATGTTCATTGTCAAACAATGTTAGCACAATGGCCCTGTGAGAAAATAGTGCTGTTTTTCATTGAAAGTAAAAATTCGATCTGTAGGTATTGCTGCCCTTTTAACCGCCCAACACAAATTCTTTTAAAAGAGAGTGAAGAGGTCGTATTTCGAATAAAAGACAAGGATGATACCAAATTGATACGATGAAGAAAAGGAGGGAAAACGATTGTGTAGATTCAGATGACAAGGCCTATAGGCTATCGGTAAACAAAAGAGACGAACTGATGAGATGTCACCAGCCGTCCAGCCTTCGCTTTCAATTACAAACTGCCTATGGGGGTTTTCCGGTGTTGGATACCAATTCCTCAGCCATGGCGCCTGGTGGTTCTGCATCATTGCTTCTACGGGCGACGATTACCTAGCCTAAAGTCCCCTACGGATGCTTTTGTCGATATTGTACATACACAACGTTAGAAAACAGGGAAAATTGTATTACAAATTAAAACTACGATGTGGTAGTATCATTTATCCTTAAACAAGGTTAAGTTGTCAGCGGAACTAACAAACACGAGGAACGTCACAAAAACATCTACACTAGTCACACATTCCAACGTCAAAAATTAAGTAGCAAAGTTCATCAAGCATTGTAAAATTCTAAGAGGCCTCCGAATAAATGCAATTGAATACAATGTCATGCTTATGAACAAACTAATGCAATCCTAGAATCAGTGACCAGAAAATACTAGATTATGTCATATGTATGTATTGAAATGTTACCAATGGACAGCTATAGCAAAATAATGTAACAATGTTACTTACATATATTGGCAATAAAGACGTCTTGCCATTCTCAAAAGCACAAACTTAATGCTTGTTGACTTTTCATAAAATAAATCATGTGATCTAACAATAACAACTATACTTGTGACCTTGAGTCACGCTCATGTATATGCAAATCGCACATATGCCAATATGTTGCAACACATCTTACGCGATTATGTAAATTAGTCTGAAGGGCGGTTACATACTTATAAAAAAAATAAAGCACTATATTTATCCATGAAATTCTAGTGTTTTTCATAAATATTTTAAAACTTTGAAGTCAAAATGTTGAAGTTATCTACATTGTCTCTTTAAAAAAGAGAGTAGGGCGCAGTACATTAAAACATTTCATTAAAAGCTTTCAGTAGTTTCATTCAGCGAATAAATTAAAAAGAAAAATTGCGATAAAGAATGTCAAACCAAATAAAGCAAAATTTGTCGCTGCCACATTTGTAAGCAGGGCTTTTAAATCCGTATAGTCAATTTCCTGCCCCCCACCACCCTTCACCGCAAATTAAAACTGGATAACAAAAATTCCAATCCAATAAATTGTAATTTGCTGGCATGATTGACGTACAATAAAATCTAATACATATTTAAGGCACGTTTAAAAAATACGATAATCTAAAACTTAATGTGCGAGTGTTGTCAATAAATCCATTGAGAAAAATGTGATGAAGCACAAAAAAAGCATTTGTCAGATTGTAGGTAACCGTGCCATTACAATATCCTTGTCATATCGCTACAAAAGTTGCTATCGTAAATAAGATTATTTCTAAGCTTATCTTCATCGTACTTGTGGGTATTGCGTTTGGAGAAGGAAAAACGACAAGAAAACGCCAATCAAACGACATACGAAAGATAGTAAGTATATTGCATTAGCCTTCATAGACAGCCCTAATCTCTATCCCAAACCAAAAGGAATTGAAAATTCATTTCAACTGTCATAATAAATTATTTGTATGACTGAAAAATAAGCAAAAAGAAAATCTCCCATAAACTAGGAACCAAACGCCCGCGTCTTGCATTTCGAGAAGAAAATCGCATATAAAGGGTGAGCCTGGTCTAAGTAGGCTTTCTAAAATGATGTGGAAAGACTAAAAGGATTATGAGAAAAAGCTTTCGAAGACCAACAAAAAAATCTTCGCACATTGCGATCGAGAAGAATACAAGGTTATGAATTGTATATAATAAAAACGCCGGATGCTACATTTAAGAATTTAATTTACGAGTTCTAGGTGGCAATTTTTTAACATTAGCTAAATAAACTCCAACATAATTTCACATTACTTTCGCATATTCAAACGATAATGTCGTTTGTAACACAATTTGAAAGTGCACTTACAAGTGGCAACATTTTTTAGAAAGACAGATGGAGAGAAGCGAAGTAATTCTTTCGCATATTTCCTTAGCTTTTATTGTTAACCCGAGTCCACATATCTTTTTTATTGTTAAAATTAAGCAGGTTATACTCAGAAAACCACATTTTCTTTATCAAATCAACTACATTTGTATGAACACTATTGGGACTGCATTAATAAATCTAAATCCTTGAAAACAGATTGACTACAAACAATTTTAAAAATGTATTAAAATACAAATTCAAAAGATAATTATTGAAACCATTTGTAACACGAAAGCTCTTTATTAGTATTTTTTGAAAATATAACTGTGGATTTTCTTTTTTAATTCAGAGGTAATGCTTTTATGTTTACACAAAATGCATCTTTTGAAACATTGCAATCCTGAAGGTTGCAGATTTTATTGCAAAATATGCAGTACATGGCACGGTTCCTATAAATCATCAGAACTATTGAACTTGTCTCATATTCTGTCTTAACATGTAAATACGTAAAGATGGCACTTGTAATACTGAGCAAACGCACTACGCCACTGGTTCAACTTCATTATTTAGTCATAAACTTGAATATCTCGTTTGGAATTCAAACTTCCATTTCAAGAAACAATTTGGTCAATCGATGATAAAACCACCGGAATTTGTGAACGTCAACGTCAGACTGGCATTGATAATTTGACAATTGGTATAAGAAACGCATTTCGTATATTAAAATCACTCCATCAGTCAATTCAAGCAGTACTTTGTCGATGAACATGAAAATATGAGAACACAATAACGGTTTATAGTCCAAACGGTTTATAGCAAAAATATCGCTAAAATTAGATCAACGTTTGCACAAATTACAATTGTACAATAAATATGTTAGAGTCCGAAAGACAGGCTGCTTACTCGACACTTGACAAGATCTCAAAGAGGTTTGGAGTGACATACCATTCCATCTTAGAATACGTCGTAGCTTGGCCAGATGGAAATTGAAATCAATTCAAAAGGGAAGAAAAAGCAAATAAGATTACGACAAAATTTTAATATAAGCTTAGTTCGACCAATGCATAAGATTTTGAAACTGAAAAAAAAAAAATGTAGATTTCCATTTCGATGGCATGTTCGTATAAGGGTAAGCCTGGGGTGATTGAAGCAAATACAAGTGTGGACTGAATATAGAAAAAAGAAAATCCAATTCAATCGGACAAAAAAAGGACTACCGTATTGAAAACTAAAATTCGTCCCGCGGATCAATAAAATTTAATTCTCTTTTTGTCTTGGATCAATTTGTCATCTACCAAAAATAATTAAACAATCGAGCATGCTGCAGAGGCATGTCGTACGACGAATGGGCTTGGAACTCGGTTCTGGGAATGCAATTAGTCTGATTTTACATGCACATATTGAGTTGGATTTTAATATCAGAGACGCTCAAGACTATGGGATGAAGTTTTGAACTTCTTCGATATATCGAACGTGAACATTAAATTTATACTGTAGTCACAACTGCACCACAGTCAAGAGTCAAACCGCTCAAAGTCAGAATTTTTTTAAAAAGTTTTTCAGACTCATTCTGAGATTGTAAACTTCAAAATCTCAGATCATTTTTTGAAATACATCCTTTTTTGAATGGAACTTAGCCATTCGACTCCATCAGCAACTTTTTGACTAAATCCAACCGTTTGTGAGTATAAAACCTAGCAACGAATCTGAAACACGGATGTCCAACATAATTTCCATGGTGACCTCAGCATAGTATTTTGATAGCCATCAATCTGAGCTATGCCGTAACCGTAAATCATCACATTTTAAACTGTTTGTGGGAACAGAAGCAGTCGTTTGCATCACACTATAAAAACGATACAACAGTTACGAACATGTAAAATTGGGCCATTTTCGTTAAAACAGCTTTATACCATCGAAAGCCGTAAATCTAGAAATCTGAGACAGGAAACAGGAGGAGATAACCCTTCATAAATTTGAAAATATGACGTTGAATTTATGGTAGTTCACATTCAATGACTAGCGATTTACAAAATATGAGTTCACAGCCGACCATATCTTTGAAACTTCAAAACTGACCGTGCTATTCGTGGGGAGTTCGATGGCTTTTGTTCGAAATATTGCAGCGGAAACTGGTACACTGTTACCACTCACAAAGTCACCTGACTATATATAGCTGCAAGTTTTCAAGAGCCATAAAAAAAAAGATTGGTAAGAAAACATGCAGGCGAGGCATCGTCCAGTAAATTGCATTTGATTGAACCAATTTCTCCGTGCAGAGTCGTGTACGTATAGACCGAGTATGTGAAGAGATAAAATTGATAAATGTAAACCAAGTTCCACTCTCTAGTTAATCTTTCGGAATCTACTTCTTAGGTGGGTTTTTTTTTTATCTCCATCGTCCATTTCGGTTTCTGTTGCAGTCCATCCAACTCCAACATTGGCAATTGCAACAAGAAAAGCCGTAAACGAAGCTGCCTATTGGCTAATTTCGGTATAAAGTAAATCGAATGGAATTCGTCTAGCTAATCGATAAACGGAAAATGAGTTCAATTAGTGAAGTCTTTCCGAGCGTGTAAAGGGTTATCACTAGTAAAAACAACTGGCTCTAACGGACGATGGCATTATCTATCGATTTCTATCCCAAAGCTTATCTAGAGAGAAAGTTAGAGAAATGACCGAAAAGATTAAAACTAATGCCAACTTCTAGAAACTTGTGTTAGGGGAATTTCTGATGACGAAGAAAAAGCTTATAGACTAAGCATAGATTGATAAGACATCGCCAGGACATCCATTTAGCATTTGTCCAATTTTCCTCATGGATTGAATGTACCACGTGCATTCCGTTCATATATGGCATTGTAAATCCAATCCTATTATTGGTAAAATTTGAAGAAAGAAGCTTTCATTCCAAGTGCATAATTGTTGGAAATGTGTCCATCACCTATACCTACAAGAAGATGATGATGTTAATGATATGGATAATGAGAAATTTCAGAATTTTAGCGCTACTGACATGAGAAAGTCCACAGTCATCAACAGATTCGGATTTTGTTGTTGTTGTAAGGTTGTATATTAGGACTCGTAACTTGAAAAAAAAATAGTTTAGTACAATCTTGTTTGCACTATCCAGGCTACTATTCCAGAACATAGCATCGTATTTGTAGCAAATCTTATCTTGTAACATAAAATAGCATGGCCTGTCGCGGTTGGTTGCATTTGCTATATTATTGAATGAGTTTCTTTATTAAACTTCCTGGCTTTTGGAATCATTCGCAGGCGATCAACGATGTAATGGCATTTTTTTTGTAAACTTACTTCAACCATTACTCAACACGAATAATAAGATCACAATGATTTGGTCCAGCATAGCATAAGCGTGTTATCGAGCCATACAATAGATGCAATGTGCATTTTATTCTTACATCTTTGTTGAATCTTTACTAATCTTTCTTGCGTATTATTACTAAGCTTAAATCTCTCTGATATCCTATATCAGGCAGCGTATTCTTCAGAGAGAGTTTTAAAAAAATAGGCATGAAAAAGAAAGCATATTTAATCCGAATTACTGCAAATGCATTTCGCACTTAGTTCAGTGGTTTCTTTTTATGGCATAATTAAATCGAATCATTACAACGAATTCCACAATGGTAAGAAGGTATGAGGCAATTGACACCATTATTTCCACATAATGCATCTATCACAATCCCCTGCAGGTGGCTGCAAGTTGCATACCTAATACTATTAAAAGTATAATTACGATCATAACGTTGGAAGAATTGAAATTGGAAAAAGTCGTAAAAAAAGTAAAAGCTTGTTGTACGGTTTATGAAAAAAAAAAAGTGAAACTGCAACGGGAATTTCTTCCTCGAAGCGACATTAGAGTAGATAATTTTTAACTGCCTAATTCGTGCTGCGTGTAATTTCAAATAATTTTAGCATGTCATGGGCGACATTACGCGAGTTTTATCTGCGTGTTGCGATCTAATTTAAGGATTAAAACTATGTATTTGCCAGCATCCGATCTCTAGGGAATCTTAAAATACCAACCGCAGGCATTGCTGTTGGGAATGTCTTTATTTCACAATTTCATTTTTCCACTAAAGTCGCGACGTTAAGCTAGCCTAACCGCGTTGTTACAGCATCGTTGACTGTAAATTAAACAGTCATCTGAAAGAACGCATATCAGGTCTATTTACATACTACTTACACTTATATGACACTCGTGACGCTTTATAATAGAGAGATTGAGCCGCCAGCCAACGCCTTAACGTTAACCTTAACGTTAGAGACGAGAAGGGAGGAGCTATATATACGGACTGAACTACCCAATGAACTAACTGAACGGCATGAGTGCGCATCCGTGGTTTTTCCCTTCCCGTCTCTAACGTTAAGGCATTGGCTGGCTCAACCTCTCTATTAAACCACTACCATCAACGCTGACCTAAACCATCAAAAACTTTTTATTAGAAAATTAAGAAACTGTTTAATACCATATTTCATCAATTATAAGACGCCATCGATTGTACGACGCATTTTGATTTCAGTACGAAAACAGTTGTATGCAGTACTTGAAACCAAAAATTGAAATCAATAGTTGTTAAATGGAGGTCACTTTTCCTCGGCAGTCTGTTTTAAAGCAAACATGTCTACCATTTCAAATGCTAGAATTGAATTAAATTGAAGCAGATCAAATGTTTTGATGAAATCAGCAAAGATCAAATCAATCACCAGGCTGAATCGATCGTAACATCAAGCTTATTACATCGACTATCCTGACTGGTTTTCGCGGCTTTCCACATGCAGTTGTGTCATCTCAAAAAAAGAATTAAATCTTGTTTTAAGATACTTTCATTAACAGTTTACAAAAAGTTATTTTCATCTTAAACCCAAAACAGCCATTTCAGAAAAAAAAAAGAAACGAGGGAATTCTAAAGGCGAATTTCACATGAATACAATCTTCAGAAACATTTCAACGTATTTTAATTTGAAGAACTCCACCTCATAAAAGATTTGATGTTTTTTGAAACGGCTTTCAAAGCAACGTTAACACTGCAGTTACAAACCACTTTCAAAAATAAACTTGTTTTCACCACCAGTTTGCCACCAACTGAATTTCAACGAGAAGAGTTTTAAGATGGTAAAGCATTTCCAAAGAAGCAACTTTCGTAGTTTCAAGTTGCAGTCAATGCGGAATTCATGCGGCCATTCGCAGAGTAACCAACCGTGTGTGTTTACTGTACGTTTCGACCAGGTAATTTGTGAATACGGCCACTGGGAAAAACGGTCGCAGTTGGCTCATGCAGCACGATGCTAATACCGAAATTCCCTTAAGTGCGCCCATCTGGTGTAATTTTGCCAGAGCACGCAACTTCAATTGTGCACAGTTCATAAAATTCCAAACAATTTTCGCATAAAACGATAATAATATACGCTAGAGCAGAACACGTCTAGGATTATAGCGGCATGGCCATTTTGACAAAATTGCGTTACAACTGGGTCAATTTCAGCAAGCGCCCAATTTCTCGGACATAACCTACCGCAAAACCTGCACTCGCTCGCAGAATTTCGGAAAAGCGAACATCTGAGCCCGACTATTTAAGGGCCACTTAAAATAATGTTAACGCAGGCGCCTCCAAAGTAATCTTATGGCTAAGTAGCTCTAAATGGTTGGTTCTACCGGTCGTTATTCGCGTCCTAAGTATGGCAGAAGTACCGCTTGTTTTTTTCAAGTTACTCTGGATAACTACACGGTAGTATAAGAGCCACGTTTCAACTAAAAAAAAAACCACATTTATGAGGGTTTTTTAATTATTCAGTACAACTTTTACAAAGTGTATAGTGGAATTTTTATTTAATTTAGCTAGATGTTGTAATGATGATGGAAAACTGCTAGTAACAGACTGGTGGCAGAGACTGCCACGACTGAAATTTTCATTCAGCTCACTCAGCATTTTTAACAGTGAGTGCCAAATTTGTGATAAGTAGGGAAATTTAGCAAAATCCAACCGTTCATTATTACCGTTACAGAAGGGAAGAGCCACAGACTGAACTACCAATGAACTAACTGAACGTCACGCGCACTCATGACGTTGAGTTAGTTCATTGGTAGTTCAGTCTGTGGCTCCTCCCTTCCGTAACGGTAATAATGAACGGTTGGAGTTTGTTAAATTTCCCTATTTTATAAGAAAACTACGGTTTTTGAAAAACATAAACGAGGCTATACAGAATGGTTTCACATTCGGAACGTTTACAGTAAATCGAACAGATGTAAACCGTGGGCAGTTGTACGTGTGGAGGGAGCAATGCGAATTGGATTCCATTGAATTCAATTCAGTACCCATGCTGTCAGCATGTAAATGCGCCGTACGGCCAGTGAATTCCATACACCCGAATTTATTTTACAAACGGTTATTGTCGTCTCAATGGATACCAACATGCTCGTTAAATTGCATTTCAAGTAGCTTAAAGGCTCTCCTTTAGAAGTGGCTCTCCATTGTCGATTTGCATGCAATGAAAGTACCAATAGCATGTATTCCTCGTCCATCTCATCTTATTACATTTGGCAAAGTTTAAGATGCAGTATAGGTCGTGTTTTTCAAACGATGAGCCGCGAGAGGTTGGAAATTTACAATCGATATTATAATTGTAAATAGAAAACATTAGAATTGATGATCATACTTTATTCAAAACCTTGTAAAATCTATTATTGTAAAAACGTAGGGCACATGCTCAGTGTGCCGCGACAACTCTAAAGCATTTTTGTGAGTTCTAATAAGTCGACACTGCAATAGGGCCATGGTGTGGAAGTTTGGATCCACAAAGTAGTGAACAGCAATGATTCATCCACCCATCATTCCAATGCAGTTCTAAGTTTTACGTTCCAAAGCACTTCAAAGACTACCAAGTGACACTACAAGACCCAGCTCGTCTTACAGACGTTTCTTACAGTACAGTAAAGTATAGTAGTACCCTACAGAAGTCATCCTTGCTAGCCAGTATGATTTTAGGGTACTAATGGGGTGTTAGGTTGCTCATACAGGGACTCCAATCTGCTTCGTATACTTTGGAACAGGAGCAGCTTATAAGCTTCCGCAGTGGAGCTAAACTTCGACACCCTCTATTATCCGTTTAACGAGGACCTGCCCTAAAACGGCACGCAGGCCTTTTGGAAAGCCAGTAACTTTAATCCATCACCGGAATCGTACGTAGATTAATAAGACCGAGTGCACGCTCGAGTTCCCAGGAAATTGCGAGGAAATTTTGTTTGGCAGTTTCTGTCTGAACGGGTGCTGAAAATGGCGAACGAGAGCGCCAATGCTAATTCGGGAGAAGCCCCCCGACGGTGAATAATTTCCAACAAACAAGGGCTGCCAGCCAGCGGGCACCACCGACGCTAATTATGCTCATTACTAAGCTGTTTACCCCGGCATCATTTGTGGCTTGGGCTCTGAAGCAGATTACGCATTTCCGAAGGCATCGGTGTCGTGATGCACGCGCGCTGCCAACACGATCAGCATTAACATATAAATGAAGGATTTAAATATGGAATATTTACTATTTCCTGACGGAGATCTATCCATTATAAGCATGCCAGTAACATTCCCGCGGGCAATCAGTGGAAGTTATTTCGATGCCTCGCTATGATGCACCGCCGATTCCATCAGTGCATCATCCGAAATTGTCCGGCCAATGGATATGCCAATTGTTTGAAAGAGCTTCAGAAACTGTACGAGTTGCTTTGTGTCGTGATGCTGTGGCTTAGGTGTAGATAGATAAATGTTTTTACTCCTTCCAAACGGAGGACCTAAAATTATGCCAATAAGTCCTAGTGTGCTACTCTACAACTAGCAGAAATCCTCCATGTATCAGGCACAGAGGTTTTTGGAACGTCTACAGAGACCATGGGTAGAGACAGTAGTGGACTGGGTTCTAAAAATATTGGTTGACCACTATAAGACTATTATTTAATTTTTATAAGAAATAAATACAATTTTAAAACAATACATGAATGGAAAAACGTTTTCATTTAAAACTAAATATTTCAATTTTTGGGAAACAAATGTATATTTTGTAGTAATTGCAGAATAAATTCATGTATATTGTACATATATTACTATAGCAGCACACAATAGATACGAAACGTACGTGGAGAAGTTTAAGGAGTCCCACTTGATCAGGGACCTACTTTCCATCAGAATCTCTTTATGTGTCTGGGACATATAATATCCGAGACAGTTGTGACTGAGAACTCAAAATCATTTTGTAATTACTAGAAATAAGTTTATATTGAGCAGCCTTTTACTTCTCGTTAAGCACAGATGTGGCAACATCAGTTCGCGAATCGCCTGAGTTAACTAACACGTTCCCTGACTGACGTCATCTACATCACGAATTTTATTGAAAACTCTTCCGTGCGTGAACAGCCAAGTGTTGGTCCGACTTACAAAATCTGCAAATGCAGTCGAATCACATTTTGCAGAAAGTTCATTAACTCTTATTATCGCTTTCCTCTGGGGGAATACTTACTCAAACACACTTCCTTGTGCGGCTAATTTTGAGCTAGTCTAATTGCCAAGCATGGAATTGCTCGATTGAAATCGTCTAATTAGTTTGAAAAAAAAAAAAGAGGCAAACAAGAACGATAAACGATGATTGGTGGCTTATAACGTATCTACAAACAGGAAAACGTGAAACTGAAAGAATGACTTTAGTACAAAAAATGAAAGCATTGATATACTTGGTTAAGGACAATAAAGGCTAGGCAACCTTGCAAAGCTCCGGAGCAATCAGTGTTTGCATTCATCACGGGGCACACTATTTCCATTTAATTCGCACAATTCCCAAAGTACTGTAGATTGATTTAAAATCAATAAAATTTGATTAATAATAATGAGAAAACGTTAGCCTAGCAACTAAAATTGCGGCCAATGGAAATTATATTCCACGAATAGGCACACCGTCATATTTTAATTTTAAAATAGCTTTCTAATAACAAAGAGAGCGAGTACATTGAATACATCATAATCCCATTAGCCAGTTTAATCTGATTCTCACAAATTAACATTCATGTATCAGGATAATCAATTAGCGAAGCTATAACCATTGTATTGACCATTAAGTCGGTTGATTTGCTAGATTAATGGGTTCAATGCCTGAAAGGCAAAATGGCGCCAGAAAACTTGTTAGTGCACACTGTTTTGATGTGTAGGATTAACTTGAACAGGGAAATATAATTAGCCTTATTCCGATTCAGCACCACTCCCACCAACACCTTGCGGCGTTTGAGTTGCTAGGAGAACAAAAACAATGTTAAGGGCCCTCTAACTGTGTGCTTAATTTGGGTAAATGTACCACAATGATGGTGATGCTGGAACTTTAATGGAGTAACTTTCTTATACTAAACTTCTTCATCCCAAACAGATATAATCATTAATTTAGGAAAGTTTTACGATCCTTAGGAGTTCAGAAAACTACAGCAGTTCAACTGTTAAAATGTGGGGTATCTACCTTGCGCAGAGTATGATTTTAGAATTTCCCTAAACGTAAACCGACCTGGAAAAAATCGGTGTCATATTTTTAAAAAAAAATTTGAAAAATGGGTGACTTTCTCCTTTAAAAATCGACCTGGATACTCCTTCGACTATGCAACGCCTTCCATCCAATGACTGATGAAAACGCCAAGCATGGTCCTGCGGTAAATTCAATGTATTGTTTCGAAGACAATACCTAAACAAACAGGAGTTTAGAAATTCGTTCCCATTGTTTACGTTTTTCAAACAATAACTTTTCATCCGGCAAAACACCGAATAAAATAACGGATCAATAAGTCCCTGGCGAAAGGGATCTTGCTCGTTGATGATGCTCGGAACAGTGAGTGCTCGACATTCAGCAGCAACTGGACCAATATTTTATGAAAAATGAAAAGACTCTCGCATTTATTGACACAATCCTCACTTTACGTGCTCTTCTACGAAACCTTGAGGCGATTCTTGCTTACGCAATATCCACACAAGAGCTACATAGAAACTCAACTTAGTCGAAATGACCGCCAAACTCGGCTCACTTTGGTCTTCTCCAGAAACCGCTTTCAACGTTTGCAGACCATTTGTTCGAAAATTCCTTCAGTAAGCCCCGTTGGATTCCAAGGTATATAAAAGCTCTACAAGAAACCCTACGATACAGTTTCTTCTACGTAGGGCAATTCATGGGAAATGCTGCACCTGCAGATGTTGAGGGGAAAACAATCGGATTATGCGATGCATTTGCCGAACAGAAAAACAAATTCAAAGCAAAATACCCGTAATATCCAGAAGGGCCCTCTTAACACTCCCTACAAATGCAGCAAAATCTACATCGCGTAATCTGCAATTAGCGACGCTCCACGCTCAGGTGTAATGCGAAATTCAAAACAAAGAGACCATTTGAATTCTCGTATAAAACACGCGTGGAAACATAACGTGTCGTTAAACAGCAGCTCATAAATGAAAAATTGTAAGAATGTTGGCAGTTCTGCGTTGTTCATCTATCATGAACTCTAAAGACGATGAGTACGCGTGTTTCTATAATAAACAAAGTTTGTAGGTTACGAATCATATTAACTATTTCTAAACTTGTGCAATAAGGATTCGTCAACGTTAAACAGTATAGTGTTATCGTGAAGTAGTTCTTTGATTTTGAACTTTATGCAAAACTTTGAAGAAAAATGAGACAGTGTAGGTAATTTATAAACCGTTATTGTAATTACAAAATGCAATGATATTCTTACTTTCTTATTATGATTCTGATAAACGAAATAAATTCAATATATAAACTTCTTATTTTGACTCGAAACCAATCATATAATTTTTGAGTGGTAGGTGAAACTAATTTTTAGTAATCTTTAGAAACAGATATGTTTCAAAACTTTCAAAGTTCAGAGGTTCATCCTTGAATCAGCATACAACAGGTAGAAATAAAACAACTTAGTGTATTTGTAACACTATCTTTATGCATAAGCCGAACATAATTACCAAATTTGCAGTCATGCACCCCTCAGAAAAAATATTATCAGTGATAGTCGAGAATGCATGTTTAAAAAAAAAATTTTTAAAAAATGCAAAGTTCGAGCTGCACCCTACAAAGCTAAATAACATGGCAGCTGCTTTAAAATGCATCTTATCGTTCTCAGATACATTTCACCAGAGCATGTTCCTCATCGTCTAAGGTAGACTTTGCTGTGCCGTAAGCTGCGCGAAATAGGTAAAAGTTTCTAGACGAAATCTTCCCATTTTAAATGACAAGCAACTAATCGTGATTGGCAGGGCTGTATCACGCGCAAGGAATATTCCCTCGCCTATTTCCTTTTAAAATCAGGCTCACCCAACAACGAAAGTGGGATTGAGCCAGTGCACACATTGACAGTTCCCATTAAATGTTATCAAACATTAGACATCCGTAATGTAGGATGACACACATGTTCAAGCAGGCGCTTGATAAACGCACAAAGATATTTCGTGCGAATATATCGACATAGACAGTAACCCGAGAAAATAAACTCAATTTCAATAAGATGTCAAAAGAAATGCGATAAGAAACAAGTTTCTGAGCGACGATGTTTTCATGAGCAAAAATTATCCTAGAAAATAATTGTAGTGCTGACTAGTTTCGATAACGTATGTATAAAACAACCGAATGCATAACAACTAAGTTGCATATATACGATTTAATTATTATAATTCTAGCTGTTTTTATGGAAATTCAGACTGCCATTTTAAGTGAAACCAGACATTCGTTTGAATTATACAGATTCGGGAGAATTCAATTTAAAAATAAAGTAGTACGTGCTACATGGGTAACAAATATTATAGTAGATGCCAGTATATAAATTGAATCTATTCAGTGCAAAACGTAGCAATTTAAGATAAGAAAATTTGACATAAAGTATATTTTTTCCACAGATAACGTTAATGTAATTTAATTTACATGTATGTTTATAATCGAGGCTTCGTGATTTAAATGTGAACAGATACAGACACAGATATACCCACAAACATCACTATTATTATCCATGGTGGGGCACACATTCAAGTAAACGAGTTCAATCGTAAACAACAGGCACGTTTTTCATCCTTTCATTTAATGTTATTAAGTGTGCCCAATTTCGTTTGCAAATTATGCTAATAAGACATTTAGGACCATCACTTTCCGCTGTTATCGTTGATTAGCATGTCTGTTACACACGCAGTCTACACCACACATAAATTAACAATTCAGTTCCATATAGAATAAATATCATATAGCTAGCTGTTAAATTTATTCGTTATGTGCTTTAATACAACATTTCGTGGAATAGAAAACGTGCAAAAACTAACATTTCCCCATCAATTATGATAATGACACGTTATCTTTCTAATAACGAGTGCATTAATCAAGACCAAAATTTACCAAGGAAAAAAAATACGCTTGTTTTATGACTGTTTTATTGTCGTAATTATCATGTATATCATGTAGGAGGGAAGCAGCTCGCAGAACGAACGCTATTTGGTAATGTTGATGTATTTTTTGGCAGTTTAAGTAAACTAAAAAAAAATGCATTCACGCGATGAACAATTAGGTAATTCGTCATAGGCAACAACAAAAAATAGCATCTTGCGCATTAATCCATCTTAATATGGTTGGTTAGGATTTATCATTCCCACTCATTGCAAACATTTTGGAGGAGGAGGGGGTGGAAGTTTTGCACTCATCATTCCCGCGTGCCAGGCGTGATGAGCACCATGCACCGAAAACGTAAACACTCCATCCAATCTTATATTTACTTTGAATAATCTGGTGCTCCATACGAAATTAGCGCAACACGAGCGTGTGGGAGCCCATTGCATGCTAATCTCGCTTAAAATAATTAAAACTTAGATAAATGGAAAGATTATTTTAATGCCGTCTAATCCGCGCGTGCTGTTGTTTCATCATTTTTCGAGGTGGGTTGGAATTTCCACGCGTTAGGGCATTGTTTTACGATCACTTCTTAAACCATCGTTCCAGCTCAAAGTTCCAGCAGGATGACTAAAGGTGACATCGATAAAGCGTATAGCGATTGTGGTAAAGCCGAGCGTATAAGAAAGGCATTAAAATTCCATCAGCGCCTGTTCATTGTCTGCAGTCAATTTGCAAACGGCGTCGCCATTAATATTCCATTATGGATATTTAAAAGGCAGAGTGGGGCTACTTAATGACAAATAACGGTCGAGGCACAACAGCATCTCAGAAGTGAGAAGGACCGCTTATCTTTGTTCAACAGGCCGCCATTAGCCATTGGGAGGAGAAGAACTACAAGGATGACAGCAGCAAGTGCCGTTGAAACATTGCTTGGCTTTGCCAAGGTTTACGTCTGGGAAATAAGCGAAGGAGCAGAAAAAGCCCT
This sequence comes from Ophyiulus pilosus, assembly GCA_033995625.1. Lineage (NCBI taxonomy): Eukaryota > Metazoa > Arthropoda > Diplopoda > Julida > Julidae > Ophyiulus > Ophyiulus pilosus. The sequence continues at coordinate 16,480 of JAUJYV010000098.1, forward strand.
TATCGAGCTGCTGAAATTGATGGATGGAAGATGACCAATGCTATGCGTGTTGTAGGAAGCATGCTGCGTTTCGAAGATGCTTACAGTCAGTGCAGTGAGATATTACGACCTAATAGTATTCTTGTTGATGATGTTGCTATTATGTTACCTGCACGTTATATAAGTTTTACAGATACAATCGTTTTTAAGAACAACATCGAGTGCCTTAAGCCAATTTCTGGAATTTGTTATACATTCAAAATAATGAATTATGTATCCTAGGACATAGTATAGCCTGCAGCTAGGGAAAATGATATTAAGATGTTCTGTATTTAAAATATGTACATGAAATATTTCATAGAAATATAAAATAATAACAAACACTTGTTTACAAAAATACAAATATTTTAAAACAAAAGCATCAGGCACATCTGGAACCATCCACGTTTCTGTGTGCAATTCGTAGATGGGTGATTCATCCAAGTACATCACTTTTCAATGTTTTGCCTTACAGAACATATCAGCTGATCCCTTCGTGATATCAAGACAATTCCGGACTCATATCCTATATGATGTGTTTGTTATTCTTTGCATCAATACAAACTTTGTTCGTAATCTTTTGAAACACTTTTGAAACAAACAAGAGCCTTCATTTTACAAGCATCGCAGTAAATAAGAATAGCAAATTCCACATATGTATACTTAAGGAATTTTCAAATATGCTTTCAGGAATCTGCATCGCCATACACATCATTCGTAAACATGATCATCCTCGGATGTAAATGTTCCTCAAGGTAGATCAATATTTAAGCAATATAACCAAGACAAAGATAAATATGATTATAACCTCAAAGTAGATTTTTGGCAATACATGTAAGAATAAAACATTCCGTACATAACGAACAATGATGGGCGATGAAGAGAGCAAGAAAAACTACGTTAAAAACAAATGTTTTCGAAAAACGACTTGAGGCAATCTTGTGGCCATTTGCAATAGCAAAACAATCATTTAAGAAGGCAATTTAAAGAATGCAAAATTCGTATGAAACACTCGTAGTTGATATCGATTATGTATCTTGCACATCCATGTACACCATATTCGTACACAGTTTTTCATTCTTTGTTATATAAATAAGCCGACATGGGGTAGCTCGAGATTGCCCGTTTGTCTTGTTGATGGCGACTTAAATTGCTTTTTTGCTGGTTCTCACACAATGCTGATGTTATTTTCATGTAGTATTTCGAACATAACAAATTTCTATCATTGATGCGAGAAGTTTTGTGCCTTTTGCTTCTCTGCGCAAATATAAAAGCCATTGTGTGCGAAATATACAAGGCATCGCCAATAGATAAATAAAAAAATCCGAAAATACCCACTGTCACGACCCTCCCGTCTTTTGTAATATAAAAGAGCCCAGTTTTATATTCTTTAATTCTTTTATATGGCAATAACGTTTCGTGTCCCCGTGAATGTGATCAACAAATGTCGTTGTAGATCTAGGGAGAAATATATATTTTTTTTAAAGAAAGCAGTACATGTAATTGAATAGGACAGCTATTAAAACACAAAAGTTCTTTTGAACCCTAACAAACGAAGGATTTAAAATTCCGTGCCTTTTATAATACACATGATGGGAAGACGATAAATGCAGCATTTAGAAATAAAATAATCCTTTACAATACAAAACCTTGTAATTGGGAAAAATAAAGGTTGAGAAGAATCAAAGTTTTAAGCCCTAAACAGTATCACTGTTAAAACTAAGAAATTCTCATCTTATACTTTATAAATAATGCATTTATTGTGGAAAATGTAAAAAGAAATTGAGCTTGTTTAATATGCTGTACCCCAAAGTGCATCGCAGTTTAGAAATATAAAAGCTAAAATTAAAGCAAAGAGCGTTCATTTTTCGAATACTCAAATAAATTCTGTTTAATTACGTAAAGTTGCTACGTTCATATTCATGAATGGATAATATGCGCTGTCAACATCACAGCAAGCGTTATAGCCATTTTTATAATTTATCGTATGATATAAGAGCCAAAAACGTAATAAAATAGACTATTCGCCCATCCAGACGATAAACATGCTCAATTTTATTCCAAAGTGCTAAAGTGTGCGTCCATTAATTTACCTCTTGCTTATAATTGAAGTTGACTTTGTGGTAATTTACATGAGTGCCTTATGTCTGTAATTGAATTGGCTTCTTGATATGCACACATACACACACTTATTATAAACGCTGGGGATCTAAGAGGCGTCCAACAGAAAAAAAATCTATTTAATTAAAATAACAATGTTGATATTAGCAAGGGGGCCAATAAATTTTCAAAAGTTTCGAGGAAATTCAGCGCAATATAAACACATTACTTTCATAAATAGAAGGAATGTTTGAATTATCACGCGTCTAGATAGGAGGAACGTTAAAGCTAGCGACCAATAATCATCTAGTGTAATGGGTGAAAGATTACTAAATTATAGCTCGTATACAAAATACCGAAATTCTGCATACTAGTATTAATTGGGTTTTATAATTTGACAAAAGAGAAAACCTTATAATTATTTTCTAGGTTAAAGTGGCATTAATAAATCAAAGTTTTAACCCTAATGACTGGCCAAACTACAGTATGAAGTAAGCTGTAGCAAACAAGATTGTTTAGAAACTTTTGATGGCTCATTAATTAACAATTTAAGGTCCGGCTTTAGATTTTCCGGGAATATATTACGGTCAGCTTCTCTAAGCTTCATTTGCATTAATCGGCTTATATGATTGGAAGATTCAAACATTGATATCTAGAAAACCGTCTGATTAAATCCAACAAATTAAACGACCACTAATGCACCTAATAATCCCATAAATACAGTTGCTAAAACGTTGCATAAAACTTCCATTTGTTTAGGAAGATAGATTTGTTAAAGCCGGTGGTTATCATTAAAATTACTTAAGCTCAAATTGGTCGTATTACCTAGTTACACCTCGGTTCCATATTGCATTGCAATTATTGTGCCTGATTAAAGTTCATAATTATAATTAGAAACTTTATATTTATAAATATGCGAGGCAACAACATCACGAGTTATTATGATTTAGTACCGGAATAATTGAAAATATTTCTGCCATCATGTAATATGCTTAACGTTACTGTTTAGTGGGTGTAGAAACATTAAACATGAATTATTATATCCATACATAATGTAACACCAATTTTTCATGTCGCTTTAGACTGAGAGGAATGAAAAGCCCATGTATATTTCAGAGACAAAATTCGGAGGATTATATTAATGAACTATTCCTGAATGCATTGAGCTCCACATGATGTTCGAGAGCAAACTCATTTTCAGGGAGCATATTCTGAAATTACTGAAATTACTGAATACATCATTGTGACACAGACCCGTAGAAATATTTCGGGGAGGGAGGGGGGTCCATGGAACACAAACAATGTAAATTCAATTTCGGTTTGTGTGTATCTTCCTGACACATGCTCAAGAATCAATATTGTTGTTTATCCCAATGACCGTACAGCCCATCCTATACCGAGGCCAAATGTTATGGTTCCTTTTGTCAGTTTTTGTGGTTATGAATATGATGCATATTTTTACAAAACGCTTTACGATTTATGACGAATTTCCAAAACAGTCACAGCAGCGAAAATTGTTGCGGTTTGCATGTCTGAATGTAAATTTGGCCATGAATCATCAAACATGTCGTTTTCAGCAAATCTGGGACTCGCACGCCTAGGACATATTTATGGGTGGTAGTTTTTTTTTGTTTTTTTTTGCGACGATTATTTGGACCTACATGCGGGGAAAGTTTTTTTTTAAAGATTTTTTTCCAACTCGAGTGAAGTAATTTATAGGCAGCGCTTTCGACGCATAAATAAAATCAAAACTTGGTGATTTCGTTAAGGCGAGCAAGGCTATTACCCCAATACACAAACTGGGATAATGGGTTAATACCAACATATTCTTCCCCTAAAGATGGACAGTTTTGAACATATGGCGTTAAGTTAAATATAAAACCCTTTAATGGTAAGAAATGATAGACAGTGGCGGATACAACACAAGCAAGAATTTCCGATAAACGATATTACAGAATTAAACATGTAGTTCCAATTTATTTTTTCCAAACTTTGTCTAAACTGTGTCATTAATTAGATTTGTATTTCTCTTAATTTTTCTAGAAATATTCACATTAGATAATTCCTTTTATTGTATCTTGACAAATGAGTAATTTATCATTTGTAACTTGCAAATTACCTAAGGGGCACCTAAGTATTAAATATACGTTGATTACCTCCTAATATAATTTGCATGTGGGATTGAGCCCACCTAGCAGCAGCAATTGGGAATAAGATTTTGATTATTGCATTTATTATTTTTAAATAGATAGTAAGGGAGGAAGGATCACTGTGGTGGCCAATTTTTAGAGGAAATATCCCGGCATTTGTAAGGAAACAACTGTAGAAAACTGCAAAAACCTCAATCAAGGACCAGGTAATGTAACCCGGGTCTCCAGATTAAAAGGCAGACAGCGTAACCACTACCTCACCTAAAACTGTCTACAATTATTACCAAAATTGCTGAATATCAAAATTTGAGCCACAGATGGAATCAATCATATGCTCCATGCCATCTGGAATCCCATTTGTCACGTGACGAAATTAGCGAATCACTGAAACGTTGAATGAGAAAGGGCTAGGAAATGGAGGAGGTTTGAGAACCGTTTTCATATCGTCCGATGTCCATTCCGCAACAGCGGACAAAACACTGACCGAAAGCTTATTACGGTAACAAAAGCTCCCCCTTTCGCTTTTCATTGACGAAAGAGGATTGTATTTTTCCTTTCTTATCGCGTTGTTTATTTACCCTTCTCCTCGCGTCTCCCCTATTCCCAGCTCCTAATCCAGAGGCACCGTGACCTTAAAGACTCCAGGAATCAAAAAACGACGGTCAGCTCGTGTGGTCAGCCGTCCACCTTAGACACACACGTAGCCTGAAAAGCATCGGATCGATATCGTCCTCTCAAACTTTGGCTTTTGCATCACTGTCTTCTCCACTCTCCTCTTTTCCCATCTCGTGAAACCGCACAACACGATGGTGTCATCGGGGTTTTCAAATCCCCGTTGACCTCACCTTCTCCGATGGCAGGTCAGGAGTGCCCCAAGTGCCGGCTTGGGCGACGGATAATGGCGCGTGGATGTGCCACAAGCTCGCAGGGGCCATCAATTGAATCCATCAGGGAAAAGAAGCGCATTTTTAAAGGCCGTTGTCGAGTGCGGATGACAAGCTCTAAAGTGCCGCCTCTGTTCCCTCAGTTATCATGCACGAAAAATTGAAATGCCACCAACTTTCCATATATACAGCGCTTTTAAAAAGTTTCGCTACAACGCGCCCAAGTCTTTGCAATGCAAAGGTGACTTGCTTTAACGACTCGTTGAAGAATGTTTGCAAGGTGGTTAGGGAAATACAGAAGGGAGATTTGCAACTTATTAGGCCCAACGTTCACTTTCTCAGTCCAAATCGGTCATTATAAGCCGCTTTAGAGGGACATAAACGCGAGGGAATATTGGATAATGCGTGCAACACAATGAAGAAAGAACTGCGATGATTTTTTAACGACAATGTATAACGAAGGTAATGTTGCACATTTTGTCAACGAAGAAGATGCCAGTATTTTTGCATAAGTGTACTTTTCTTTGTTTGTAACTCGCATTTGGAGAAACATCCAATGATCGTTTCTGGCTGTTGTTGTTGAAACTTGGTATGTCATGTTGGAGTGAAAAAACAAGTTCACTAATGCCTACATTGCATATAGGGAAAGTTAGGGTGAAGGGCATGTTTGTACAATGTATTCATGGTGTTATATTCGGCGTAAAATACGTTCAAATTATTTGTGTGGAATGAGAGCAGCCCTCCAGCTGCATGCGAAATTGTTTACAGTGATGAGTACTGAATTAATTAACGCAAGCCCCACAGAACAAATATTTCTTCAGCTTCGCATTCCTTCTATACAGGAACGTGATTTACACATTTTTTTCCGGTTTTTTTTCTTTCTTTCACGAGATTTGAATTCGCTCAAAGCAAGCCACTTTTATTTATTCCAATCTGATAATGAGCCAATGCAACAACGACAACAAAGGCTGCGAAACCGAGCTGCGATTCAAGTTCTGACGTTGCGGCACACGTTTGTCCTTTGAAGAAAAAAAATCGATACATAGTGATGTATTTGGAAATAACATCACGACTTGTTCGAGAACATGCAGCCAATGTGGCGTTGAATCTCTTTGATAATTGGCCTACTTTTAGACAGATTAACCAAATCTAAATTCAGTCATTGAGGATGTACTTGCTGGAGCTATTCCCAGCATCCTTTCAAGAACTGTATGACCCAAGTGACAGCTCTAATGAAAGTAAACATCCCTTTTGACAAAACTCGAAGATAGCACCAGTAATATGATGCTACCATGATGGATTAGTGCCTATGAAATCCAAAATTGTGGCTATATTTTGTGTTTTGACGACTGAACGAGAACATTTCAAAGAACGGTGGGTTTTCTTTTAGTTGTTTTCATCATTTGTGACAAAGCCTTCACAAGTTATTAATGGAAACTTATAATTAGATTAGATTATAATTTTATTATTTTAGAAAATTGGTAATCCCAAACTTAATGCCAGATTTGCATTAAGCATATTGCATTTATTTGTAGTATTACATTTCATTCAAACGCGTGAAATCAGAGTAGGGATCATAGTAATTAAGTAATTGATGAATTCAATGTAATTGTTACAATTTTGGTAGCTATCATCAGAGCTTCATTTGTTCTTTAGAAATTTGACCATATGCAGGTATCTGTTTTAGAACAACTTTGGCCAACTTGTTACTTTATAGTAGTGTAGTGTGACAAGGAATTGAATTGGTTTAGACCTTGTGTCTTAAGGGACAGGCACTGAAGTATCTTTGCTAGTTTTAAATTACCCTAAAATAGCTTCTCTCTTGGACAAATCTAGTTAACGTCACTTTCAATTCTCTCAAAAATCTCACTTCAGTGTCCTAATTTGCATTAGTTTATCTAGTACAAAATGAACAACAATTAAGACACATGGCAAAACATTCAACATCATGCTTCGTTCTCATACTCCTTTTGATGCAACGGGAACATGGAAACTAATTCAACCTTGTTTTATATTCCCTTTGCTTCCAAAATCATAGTCTATACCGTTAGCGCCACCTTCAAGAGCTTTGCAGTGAAATTCCAGCAGCACTAGTTCAACGTGCCTTTGAGAGCATCTCACACAAAAACGACAGAGTTGCGAATGTTGCCATGACGACCCAAATTAAATATTTACACAATTAAATTATTTATCGAAATTCACAGCTTTTTGTGTGTGTGTATGTGTGTGTGCGGGAGATAGGGATTTCACCAAGGATTGAATTGGATGTCGGGTTGAACCAGCATCTTCAGGGCTGCGCGGTTATGAAGTATTAAATAGCTTATCGGTTCGGCGGTGGGCTACTCTATCTCGATTTAGAAACGACGAAAGCGGGAAAAAAAAGTATTAAAAATAAGCAATAACAAGATCCCAAAAGTCGGCTTTGGACAGCACGTTATCCACGTCTTGAATGTAAGCGTTGTTTGACGATTATTGGTTTAGTCTCTTGGAGGCATTGAAGTTTGAAGGAGAAGACCGGTCATAAACTTCATGATTGGAATAAATTATTGGGTAAATGGAATGAGATTTTGAGGAGTAAGTCAATATTAGAGATGACAATTTCGCTCGGCCGGGCTTTCATCATCTATAATGTATTCGAAGACTTTGAGTATAAAGATAGACTGGCAGAGTACACAGGCTGTCGTCGTTATATTTACTGCTTCGACTGTGTATTTTTTGTTGACGTCTCTTACATTATTTAGCTCACCAAGACGGTTTCGTTCCTCTCGATCGTTTCGACCTCTTGTCACTTTTCATCATTCCGCAGCACAACGTTGAAAAAAAATTTTTTTTTTGCACATCACACACAAAACGTCTTGTGTGCTTGGACAACATCCATAGCAAATGCAGACAAGAACGAGCCAAAACTTTTACACTTTTTTTGTTCGGTTTCCATCGTCTTTGTGGAGTCTGGTGAGATTTCTTCCATCGGAACCCTGCTTCAATCATTCACTATTGGCATTCGAAAGTTTAGCTCAATGACGGTCTCAAGTCAGCTGTGGGTGATGTTTAATCGCAAGATACATTGTAATGGTGTACTTGCATTACATCCATTCAAATATTTTGAATTGCAAGACGTGTAGCCAGTCCTTAAATTATGAATTCACAAAGCTCGAAAATAGTGGCCAAGACAGCGACAACATCCGTGAATGTAATGATGGTTCATGAATGTAAGGTTGCCAAGGTAGCCAAACGGAGCAATTTTCGCAGCTGGTCTAGATAGGTTATGGTAATTGGATTGTGGGCAGATGTTAGCAACTTTGTATCTTGCTTTTTTAACGTCACTGTTTATTGTCACCTGAATACCAGAGGTGGGGAGGGTGATATCAAGGAAGAACTACTGTAGGAAGAAAATGGGTGGGTCGAGACCGACTTTCAGCAAAAACAACATTCGACCTGAACTTTTTCCAAACAGTGTCCGTAAATAAATGTTGGTAAAATAAATGTTTACTCCAACAATGCGTGGTTCGTTCGTTTCTTAGAATCCACGGCTTGTATTTCTGTTAGTTTACTTGCGTATCATGTTCTTCCTTTTAAATATGTGGACCAATACGATGGCATATTTTAATAACAAAATATCAAATATGGTATGTGGAATGAATGTTTTTGAAATTAGATTCTTGCAACTTCAAACAATAAAAATGGCATTGCAGAGGCCAGATTTCACCTGCGTATAAACATAATCAAAAGGCAGAAACGGCCAAAGATCATAATACTCGGATTGCATACAACCAGCTAGAAAACACATGTTGTCATGCATGCCAAAAATACTGTGCGCCAAGGGATAAATTACCATGGCAACAAAACTGATGACCGAACAACAGCAATTTATGTATTATTCTAAGAAATAGCATAATATCGGTTTCCTACCTTCAGATTCAACTTCTTCAGTCTCCAGACTTTCGCCCAATTCGTTCGCATTCATGTCGCCATCAGGGTTTTCCATTGTAATCGGACCTGTAAAGAGGAAAACATTTAATAAAATAAATTTAATCAAATCCAAATGAATCCAAATTCATAAATGAAAAGTAATTTTGAAAGGATGTCTATTTATGGTAAACACCAGATGATACGTATTCCAAGTAAAATCATATTAACGTTTTTTTACTTTATTTCCAGATATCCAATTTGTGGCAGATATTAATATATTATAACACGACAATACGAGGCTAGATCATTGATCCAAAACATCGGAATTTCACATCCGTCGTAGAAACAGGTAAACCTATTAAATTTCCATTTTTCATTTATCATATTAAAATAGGGTTTCCATGTCTAAGCATGCTTGCACTGACATATAGAGCAATATTTGAATATGAATTATCAAAGAAATATGAATACTGATTGAAAGCAATGATGATGAGCACATGGTGCATTCAAGAAGAAAACCTTAAGATGTATGAATATTAAATGCACTTTATGAAATTTGAGCCAACATGTTGATTTGGTATATCAAATTTCGGTTATCGTTTGATGTATGAGTCGTTTGAGCATAATTCAGTAACTGCTCACGTTTGAATTTAAGGATGTATACGCCATACTACCATTCAACGTTTTCACTAACTTAAATTTAGAAATTATTTTCAGTTTGCACCGTTTGAAAATATAATGATTATGCATTATATAGAATAGTATTGCTTTTAGCAAACGAAGCTCTAGCTGCCCCTTTGCTTTTAAGATAACTTAAAGAAGAGGCGAAAATCTTCTTAGATAAAATAGCACCTAATCTGTAAGGCAAAATGTCACAAAAATGCTAATAATATCTTGTAGATAAGAGTGACAAGAATACCGAGGAGAATAGACCGTATTGCTGTAATATATGTAACAGAAACGGGTATATGTATATTTATAAGTTGCATGGCACAAAGGATTCAACCCACGTGGAGCCGATGATCATTTCTAATGCAGAAAACGAGAAAGCTAAGCAATTCATCAACGCAAGGCCTAAATGTGCCTGAAGTATGATTTAGAAGCCTATCTAACGTGCATGCCAAAAAGAGTGGAAATATATAGCCTAATCTGGAGAAAGGAGGATCGAAAACCAGCAGAAATTGGGGAAATGAATGAAAAGATGAGAAATGACTTCGAAAGAAGAAAAAAAAAGGCCAGAAGAGAAAACGTAGGATGACGACAATGGCTCAACTTGCACTTTAGCATAGAAAAACTTAGATATAATGATATGGAAATGCACTCATGGATAAGAGTGAGCCAATCGCAGCGTATACCAATAACGAACGGGTTAAAATGTATAGGAAAAAGCAGCGAAAGAATGTGTCTGGACTCTCAAGGTGCCCAAGCGTTCTAGGGGCGTTAATCAAAGAAATACCGTATACTATTTATTCGTGTGGCACCCCATCTTTTTTTTTCAAATCTTTACCCTCGAAAACAGATGGGACACGACACATCCACAAAAATTTCCACTTTCATATAAAGTACTAATACACCCCCTATAAATGTATATTTCTGCATTGTACAGCAAATATTCAGTTTATTCATGCTAATTCCTAGCCACCGTATCCTCTATGTGATATTGCACAACTTAATGGCAACATTATCATGAATTACTGTATAAAAGTTTGTTTGAATTCATCAATCACATAATACATGTAATTGAAGGTCGCTTCACTGCAGTGCTGCCCTGTGTTGCAGCGTAGTTACCATTTGACGTTTCTCTCAATTTTCAAAAAAACATTTTAACAACTTTAAATAATTGCAAATCAAGACGAAAACGGTTGATTTTATACAAATATAACATTCTCTTCTTTTTCATAATTTGACATTTTGTCCTAAGTGTTACGGGTCAAACTTTATAATTTGGATTTCCGTGAACATATTCCGTGTCATATAATGGCCGTAGATAAAATTAACAACATCAGTTGATTGAGCACACATGACTTCCTATTTACTTGCATTAACAGAATTTCCATAACTATAAGATTTAAGAAAAAAAAGTTGGGGTGGCTAGGAATTCTGGTCCACTAGCTGTATATTTTAACATTCAAATCATAACACTTCCAACTTTCAACGGATTTGTGGAGATTATGTTTTGGTTAAGTAAGTTCATTAGTGATGTTCTGCATTGTGTTCAATCAATCTCACTTTGTTATCAGATTCTGCTACACATGACTTCACTCCATATCACAAATTATTTAAAACTAACCACTCTTTTGAAATCTGGCAACTACAGCATGCACAATCGATTGTTAGGCGGAGTAAAATTATTAAATGTTGAGTTAGTAACGGTAAATACACGAGTAAATGCCGTATACTGCAGTTTGCTAATCTGTCTCTAATTGCGATGTAAATCTGCTGCAATGTTTATAAGAAAAAATTTAAAAAACATGCAAGAATGATGTGTCTGGATTGCCAAAACTACAAATCCTTAGTCTGAATTGCAGATTAGTGTTCATGAAACGTTGTCGCACAAATAATCGTTAATGTGATATGATTATTCGCTAATATGGCTTACTGTCATATATATTTCTGAAACACACTATGGAAGCAAATAGTCTGGTTTGAAACCCTAGTTTTCTTGTGATCTGCTGAGATCTGCGATAATACTAACATGATAACAGAAATATACATGTACAATTTCGTTTCGAAGGATCTAACTCTGCTTGTAGGAAATGAAGCTGTAAAACTAATTAATAAAATTAATTGGTTTCTCACTTAACAAGTAAGTTGAATTGATAATATCAGCTCTGGCCTTAAGCACGATGTTTGCTAAGTCGCAAATAAATCTTATTGCACTACAAACTTTTATTACTTGCCACATCTTATTAAAGTCCGAGGTCTTTGAGTACATGAATGTATTCCGGCTATCTTTCTCTAACTGAAAATTCTTCGAGTAATTGGATGTTAAGACAAGGACAAATCTAACGAATTCCTCTAATGGGTATGGATTTTGTCGAGTGAATAAACAGTGACGAGCAATAATTTGTTTCGAAAGGGTTTTGCCATTGATCTGGACTGAAAGCTGGCCATTAGTTAGGAAGAAGGAAGACTGGAGTTCAAGCTTTCAGTAGTGTAAATTGCGGCCAACAGTAATGGCAAAGCTAACATTACCACGTCTGTAAACATGCTTGCCAATATCGTTGGCAATTAGTTGTGTCCATAGGAAAAACTTAACATGGAGTAGCAAAGAAAGCAACAAGCCGCTCGTTCCAGGCCCACATCACGATGCCTGTCACCGCCAATGGCACGCTTTAATTGAACCACAATTAAGTTTGCATCCCAGCCATTATCTGGACGTGAGCTGAGGATATTTCATCCAATTTGATGCCTCTTTCCATCTTGTTGTTTCCATGCTATGCCAGTTAATGGTTTTACCTAGTAACCATGCGCTGACCGCCAAGCTCGCCTTTTGTTTATGGCAAATGTAAGCTATTTATCCGTTTTAGCTGTTATTTTCTTTATCCAGATATCTTTCTGCGATTTTCTGTCAATCTACAAACATATTCGAGCGTGCAAAATCCATTTGGCATCTAACATGACAGATCTCACAAAATGATGCTGCCTCTAGACATTTTTTTTTTGCTCAAGAAACGACTTGATGGCCCTTTAACCATAAGATAAACCGTTTGTGCAGCGCATCAGATGCCCTCTAATATAAGAAATTTACTTAAAAATAGGTTTCATGTATTTTACGAAGTCATAACTAAAGCTTGTTAGCTGGAGATGCTCAGAAGTTAACAACTGTAATTTATTATTTTGGCAGTTACAATGTACTCTACGTTTGGCAAGTTTACTCTTTATAACATTTGGGGAAAATGATGTGTTAATTTCTTGAAAAGACGGTAATTGGAGTTAATTAATTAATTAATAAACTAATTAGCTTTTGCAAAGCAAGAGCTTAAGGTTCGTATAAGTGGCATAACAATCTATATAAAAAGGAAACCTTTAACGAAGTTAAATATAATGAATTAATTCGGAAATTAACACGATACCACCTTGAATGTAATTACCGCACTTAACGATAGACTAATTTATTAACACCACATTATTTAATAATCATTATTAATCGTGATTTATACGAATTGTCAAAATAGTAAAACGTACAGTCAGAGCTAACAAAAGTACAAAATACATGTTAACAGTATTCAACTGAGTTTTTAACATGTGGCAAACTCATCAAAGCACATATTAGAAGAATTTTTATAAACATGTCTTTAAAATATTCTCTTTTGTGTATGATAGCTACAGTATTTCTGTCATGTCCCTTGTACATGTATTCTCAGTGGGTTGCTATCGACGTTCATTAAATTTAATTGGGCTTAGATATAAATTATATCTACTTCTCATATAACCCAATTCTTTAACATGATTAACTCGTATAACACGTGGCCAAACTTTAGGAATGCCCTTTCTCAAATTGCTCATAATTGCCGGATAGTGTAACACGAATCCATTGGAGAAAGCAGCTACTTGCAAGACCCACTGGAATACTATCAAGAACAATTAATGAGAGTTTGAGCAAATAACATACTGCTTGCAACAAAATCAATTAAAGCACAAGACTAATATGTCATTGTATTATGCTAATCGACTTAATGATGTGAGGTTAAAAAACTGAAAAGTGAACATTCTCCTAGTTTTTCACTGTATTGATCAACTTATATATTTTACGTCAAGTACCATTGAACTGCAGGTTATACTGCGAAAAATTAAAACTTATGACATTAGCATACATGTGAATAAATAATTCTACATCGTCCTCAATTTCTATCCATTAAAAATTACCAAAAATACAAAAACAAAAAACTAATCCAAATTACTAGATGTGCTGAGTTCCACAGGCATATTAGCTTAGGACCATCACCATTCTCATCATTGTAAATCAATGCTGTTACCATGTTCTATTACGCATAACCTAAAGCTATACTGCAAATGTCTAAGCTGTGCGTGGCGCAAATAAGAGGCAATAACAGAGGTGAAGTTGGAATAATGGAATGAATTGAAAAGAAATTTGAGTACAGAGTGACAAAGATTTGAATGTCGTAAGGAAGAGATTGCAGTTTCAAAAGGGGTTAAAGGAGCATGGTGAGCGCATGCGGTTATACGTAGAGAAAAGCAGCTAGTTTCTCCCTAAATCCATCAAAAGAATAGCGAAAGGGATCAAACTAAAAAGGGAGAAGCAGTAGTTAAATGAAAAGAGTTGAAAAGTGTGAATGGATAAAAAAGAAAGATCAAAAACAGGAAAAAAGAGAAGAAGAATGGGAGGGCTACCAAGCGAAGCATCAAAAGAATGGAACGTTCTTCCGTCTACTTCTGGAAATACCTAAGAGAAAAGCTGCTGTTAAATACGCTCTAATACTCTACTTGAGCCAATCAATTTATCATCAAAACTTTGACTGAAAAAGATCCCCAAGCCGAAAGTGAATGCCAATCTAGAAATGTCACAAAAACCAATCCTAGCGAAATATAATAGATGATTAAGGATTGAGCAAGATAGTGAAGCTGGTAAAACCATTAGAAAGTTTAATATCAATATGGGATTAGACTTGTCTGCTGGGAAGAAAGCGCGATAACCATATATCACAACCGAAATCGACCATTTAATAAATGAATAATGTAAAGCACGGTGCCTTAAGCCGCGAGGGCAAATGAATTGGGCACACTGCTTAAAACCAGATCATTTTAACAAATGCAAATGGATTCAGCATTTAAAACTGCGTTTTAAAATATTAAGTTATTAACCAACAATACACCGGTTTGTATATAGTCACTGTTGTATACAAGGTAGCCGCTGTCTTGAAACATTACACAATTTGAGCATGCCAACGTCTTTATACTTACCTTAACTTATGGCGTGAAGGGAAGAATCACGCATGCGCACCCATTACGTTCAGTTAGTTCATTGGGTAGTTCAATGCGTGGCTCCTCCTTTTCCGTCATTAAAGTTAAGGTAAGTATAAAGAGGAGGAGCATTAATTTTAACTACCAATGAACTAACTGAACCTCATGAGCACATTTCAAAAGATTTTATGCAAATTCGTTTTTAGTTTCAATCAATGCCCCTCCCTTCCCGAAAGTTCCATGTAAGATCAGTATAAAGGTCGTATGATCACGTTGAGTGGCTAAATGTCTCTATTGTGTCTTTACGTCAGCAGTGTGCAGCTGGTGAGAATTATGTTTGGGTTCATTTCACAAGGAGGAACGTTTACGTGTCCTGAATTTAATTCTTGCTTCCCAACATTGAAAACGTGAAATTTGAATAAAAAATAAAAAAACCGTAATCCGGTTTACATTTAGTGGTATATGACGACATGCAGCTATGTTGGTCAAAGTATTATTATTGCGGTACGCACTTATCCCCACATGTTATACAAGTCCCCTCTCTTTGATACTTGTTTTCAAGAAGGCTAATATGCTACCAAGGAAACGAGAGAGAAAAAAAACTGAAGAACTATATCTGAAATAAGAGTAACAGAAGTTAAATCTTCAAATTCCATCGCTTCAGCAAACCAAAGACACTTTTGAAAAATAACAATCTTTAACAAGGATGCCATTGCATGCCTGAACCGCTGTATTCTTTGTTGTTTTTCAAGAGAAAAAATATGGTTCTGCTAGAACTTCTGACAAGCAGCTTAGGTTTAGAAAAAAAAAAATGAACAGTCATCTGCAGTGGCATTATCCTAAATATATAACCTAGGAATCGCTTTCACTAGACCTCGTTTTAGGTTTGTTTTCGCGACAGACATAAAATACGAGTTTGTTGGTACGCGTAAGAAATCCAGACAATCCAAAAAAAGACTTCTTATAATAACAAGAAAATGTGGATACAATATTGCAAAATACCAGCGCATGACAAAATGACTTCAGAAAAAAAAAATACCCAATGAAGTGACCACACAATTTACAAGCAGTCATGTCATATATTGCTCTGATATTTCAAATACCAAAGAGTTTTGATTGCACCATGCGATTCCATAAATTGTGGCCAAAGTAGCGAGTAGAGAGTTTGGTCTATATACAAAACTGTAAATGGGTTTCTATTCTAAGAATGTTTCCAAAAAGAAGCAAGAGACAACAGCAGTATTCAATTAAATCCAGTGAACATGCATAAAATAGAATTTACCCTATTTTATGATCATTTTCTTATCAAATCATCATCCCTCCCTCCAATAAAATAAGTATTAAACATTGCTCTACAATACAGCTATTAAAACTGTCTTCGTAATTCGCTTTGCATGAACTTCTTTATCACAATCAAGGCAATTATTTCTTTATACCGGTATAAGTCAGCCCGATAAGGAAGAAAGTGATGCTCCTCCGTTAGCGCTGATATCTATATAACCTATGATCGCATGTTTATAGCCATTATAAGCCTGCGACTGCTTATTAAATAATCGCTTATTAAAATGCTTTTCAAGCCATTTCTACTTGGAATATATAGGTTTATAAACATAGGGGAAGAACGAGATACTGCAGCATCAATGTAATTATCTTAAGGCTAGAACCGACAAGGAAACTCAATTGAGAGGCAATCAATTTAAATTTTCTTCGCAGCTGTTGCCATCAACGAAGTATCTTTATTTTGCCGCTAACTTTACGTATAGATAATTTATCTAAAACACCATTAAAACTTGATGAAAGTTTTATATGGAAGCACAAAAATGGTGGCGCTTTCGGTTTTATTATTTTATTAATGAACGTATTGCTGAGGTGCAGGTAGTGAGAACAAAAACCTCCTTTAGTAAGAAATAGTATAAATGAATAATCAGAAACAAAATACATGGGGAATTGTCTATATAGCTCGTATTACGTATAAAGCAGTATACCAAAAGATACTAGATTTTCCCCAATGATTGCTTTTTTTTACCAAATCTACAAATTGTCGCAAGTTGTGAGCTTTTTGCGGATTTAAAAGGTCTTGATTTTTTTAACGTTAACAAAAGTTTTTGTGCAGGCAAAGTACTCGCTCATCATGACCAATCACACTATTGAATTTTTTATCAAAAAAACTTCTGTAAAAAGAGATTTGTTATTCAACTCGATCCGTGTGTAAGATTCCTCAGGCAATCAATATAAATAGTGATTAATTCACAGAAGAATACAATCGAAACATTTCATTTTTTTCCCATAACTTCATTTTAAAGTAGCCTCTCCTCTCTATAAATGTTATCCCAAAACTAACAACTAAACAAAAACTTTCAAGACAGATCCAAATATTTTATCAACAACTGTTTAAGCTTTTAAAAAAATAGTGCAAATTAGTTGAAATTATATAATTGCACATCTTTATATAATCATAATTAATCTGCTTAATTTGTTTAAATAAACGTGACACATGAAAAAATAAGCTTTTAGAATATCTCAGAGTTTTTCAATGCCAAATCAATGGATATCCTAATAACATTTATGATGTAATTAGGCATTATATACGCTTGTAGACCAGAAAAGGGAAGATTACAATCGTATACAAAATTCTTGAACGTTTTTTTCTGTGAACAGGTACAAACCAATTCGTCAATGAAAAAAAAAATTATTTTCAAATGTATCTTTATGATTTGTTGTATATTAAAGCTAGTTTTATTAGATAACATGTTACGTTTTCTTGAGTCGAAAGATACGAAATCGTATCTTGGGAGTTATTAAACGTATTTATATTGCAATCGGCATGGATCTTACACAAAGAATGATAGGCAATCCTATGCGAAGTATCTCCATTATAAAGAAATGAAGAAAAAAATCGTGTATAAATTGCGTATTCATGATGTTGCAGTTGATAAATAAGGTTTTCGGCATTAAATCAGGATGATTACATGCCTCTGGATTAAAAAGTAATTAAGAAATATGAAGTAAATAGAGCTCAAAGAACATAAAAATCGTAAACACGAAAGCCAGATTATGGCATGCAATGATAAGCTTATTGAAATGCAAGGAAAGATTTCATCAATAGAAACTCTTAAGAACGCTGAAAGAATAATCCGCGAATATTAAATTTCATACTTATTCATAGTAAGAATGAAATTCACGTCAATATTTGGTAATAATGTTATCTGATTATTTTAATGAAAACATTTTATGCAGAATCATATACTTTTTCAATCAAATGTATTAAAAGTGCTTCAATATAGAATTAATCTTCTATATTAAAAAACCCGAAAAAAAACACCCAGCAGCTTTCAGAAAACAACGTCGGCATCTTCGCAACCCGAATTATAAGAAAATGCTCAAGTCATCAAAGAGGTAAAGAAGTATATTTCGAGAATGAAATATTTAACCTTGAATATGCAAAAAAAAAAAATAAGACTACATGTACAAGAAGTTAACTGCTTCGTTTCAATGAAATTCAAAGCCTTTGGCAAAGTCTGCAAATTTCAAGCATGGTAAAATACCATGCTTGAATGCGACTTTGAAAATAAATCGAAATGTTAATATTTACTTCAACTATTTACGCTGGTGTAGTTCCATAATGCAGAAAAACAAATGCGTTTATAAATTGCATTGCTGCAGATAGTAGCTTGGCTTTAGATTTACATAAATATTCATGTACCTTTATTTTTGAAGTTGAACGATGTATGTATATATAAAATACGAGTATGCTTCGAAATATCTAACCCACATTACAAAACATTCAAAAAACATATTAAACAATAAATTCAAAATACCTACATTATGTTCAATAATATAATTTCTAATAGAAGTCTGTATATTGAGGTAAGGGAGACTGGGGAGCATTGAGACATGGGGTAAGATGAGACAGAAATATTATTATAGAGGTCTATTGTGGATATTTTACCTTAGGAGTGGGGTAAAATAAGAAACAAATTTCAAACGTTACAATTTTACAGTAGATTTGATAGAATTCGCTTCTTAAAATTTTCATACCCAGGCACTTAGTTAAACCACATATTCTTACAATTTTAGAGGAATGTACAAAAAATGTTTTAGTAAATAGTGTATCAATGCTCCCCAGTCTTCCCTACACCCGGAAAGCGTTGCATAATTAGACAGTCAACCAATCATACAGACAATTCATAAAACAAAGTGCTAAAAGTATATTCAAAATTCCAATTTGAATTCATTTCAAACAACTGGTATCAAAAATGAAACGAGCAAGTTGTTAATTAATCAAAAGAGCTCGCACTATGTGCTTATTCGAAGCTTGTAAAATGCAGTTTAAAACAACAGCAAAAAAGAAAAATTAACAAAATATGAAGCACTATATTCTGCTATACGTGTATAATTATATAGCACGCTTTGGACACGTCCTTAACACTAATGAGATAAGGATGTGAATAGAAACTAAAGGCAAAAAATACCACGCGTTTTTGTATGAGAAATTCATTAAGCATGTTACAAGAATTCACAAGTTATCCGTCGCATATTTTCCAAAAATTAAAAGGCACACCTGCCAAGCATTATGCAAAAAACGCGATGCGCTCCAGAACAGCTAATTTGCATATCCAATTAGATCCCTAGGAGGGCCTATTGGAAATTACAGCAAAGAAGATCAGAAATTGCGAGCAATGCTGGCGTCTATATATATTATCGGAAGATTTAGGTCGGCGCGTCTATATCTATAATTTGTCGACGCCAAAATAGTGTCTCATGTGTTGAGACTGAAGATGCAATCAAGAGTGGTAATGAGTTTTCAGCTAATGAGGAAATGGTTGAGGTAGACAAAAATGAAGACACGTAGAAAAATTGGGGAAAAAACAGTGAAATGATATAGCGAATTGGATAAATAAAGATAAATCAGTACTGAACCAGTTTACGATTCAAGATGGGGATTTATAACAGCAAAGTTAACCTCTCGTTTTATCTAAACGACGGGTTTTATATATTTTATGTGATAATGTTTTGTCAAATATGGATGTATAAAATTTCCTTCCTCGTAAACAAACACATTTTGTACTTAGAATGTCATGACATTTCATCTAGTTATTCAAAGGATAAAAAAGCAAAACGCCAAATTTATGAAACAATTTGTTTGCCTGCATGGAATGGTACTATAATTGGACAAGTTTGAACATACAGTGCATGAATTAGATTTGTTTCATACTGTATATTACCATATTTGTAGCTACGTGTGTCCACAGTTGCCCCTATAAAGTTTGTCGAAATTTCTGATTTCACAGCCATTTTCTACCCTGATCTCAAACTCGAGTACATAATTAATTCACAACAGCAAAATGCAGAACAATTTCACAAGTCGGGAAGCATTTTAGGTAATTGACATATAAATCTTGAGAATAGGATACAACGACATACAAATTCTCTTTGAGTGCATTAAAAATCTTGTACAATTCGACGCTGAATCTGCTTTTCCCCTATTGTAGTAAAAGTGCATGTAGCATGCAAAAATCTCCTTTTAAATCTCCAGAAATGGACGTCGGTTAGGAGGTCTTGATGCGATTTCTGCCACTATTTCGAGCTTGTAATGCAATTAAGAATGTGCTTTACTTATCGACTCATAGCAGTGCCTATTAAATTAAGGAGAGGGGGTCCGAGCGGCACATTAATTGCTTCGACTATAAATCTTATGGACTCTCCACGCCTCTCCCTTTAAATTGTCCGACTCGTGTCGTTTTTATTTAAGTCGCGTTATTTCGCAAATTCCACGCCAATACATCACCAGCAAAGGCGGCATTACACCGAAATGCTCGCGTTTAAGTGAAGCGGCAATGGGCCAAAGCAATGTAAAAGAAGTAATCAAGCTAAGTGCTACAAAATCTGCGACAATTCCTACATCCATTTTGAGAGCCCAGCAAAATCAAGAGTTACGAGTAGGCTTCGCGCACTACACGTGCATGTATCATTTTCGCTTCACTCACTCGCAAGGGGTTCATAAATCGGACTAGGGTATTAATTTAAGGGCAGTTCTAACGGCGTGTAGGGACATTGAGAATTGGTCAGCCCATACGAGATGGAGGGTCAATTCTGGGCTCTTCAAATCACATGTTTCTGAAATATTACCCCAGAAAATCTCAAATATGTATACAGAAATGACTTTACAATACTGCGTTATAAAGTATTGATTTAAAGTATTATTGCAGAGTATTCTTTAAAAAAAAATATTACAGAGTATTCTTTAAAAAAAAATATTACAGAGTATTCTTTAAAAAAAATATTACAAAGTATATTTCTTAAATTATTCTTTTAAAAGTGTTCAATACAAGGTATTCGTTTAAAGCATTCTTACAAAGTATTTTTTTTAAATATTCTGTCAAAGTATTATCACAATAAGTATTCTCAAAGTATTCCTCTGAAATATGCATGCAAAGTATTCTTGCAATGTTTTCTTAAAAAGGATTCTTGCAAAATATTCTTTTAAAGCATTCTTACAAAATATTCATTAAAAAGTTTTCTTTTAAACTATTCTTACAAAATTTTTTTTTAATATTCTCGCAAAGTATTCTTGCAATGTATTTTAGCATTCCTTTAAAGTATTCTTACAAAGTATTCTTTTAGTTTGACCTATAGTTTTCCACGTAGAGAAAAAAAAAAACATTGACTAAAAAAACACGTGAATGATAGCGCTCTTATAAGAACTAAAGGTTACATGATGTTACACGAAGAGGTAGTTGTTTTTTTCAAAACAAAGCCTGAAAAACAAAACAAGGTCTCTTCAACGATCTCTTCAATTGTCTTCCAGTAAACAAGCCAACTAACATGGCAACAATCCTTCTTAATTAGATTCCGAGATGCTTCGATCATTGTAGAAGTTTCCAGTTCCAAGAGATTTGAAATCGCAACTTTTTTATGATCATGAAACAATGCTCGGTTTGAGAAAGGCAATTAACTTTTATAATATAAAGGAAGATGAGATTCTTATAATTTAGCTTGCAATGTTAGAGTCGTTGACTGTAGGAATCCTCAAAATTCCAAAGATGAGATTCGTGTTTCTTTGGTCAAATAATACTCTCTCGACTTCCACAATAACAAGTGAAGACTTCAGCTATCCCTGCATCTGCCAGCTGAGTACTATGGCAAGCAATTTCACAAACCCACAAAAAATGAGCCAACTATAGCATTCCGACATCAGTAATGTACTCGTACAGATTGTTTTCACAAAAAGGACTATCTATTTAGTACGTCATAAGGTTTTTCACATCGAGGACCTTTTGTTAGACTTTTCTTACATCTATACTGCTATGTTGACGTCATAATGCCATGGTGAAGTTGTAACATTTATTGCAGCTATTTTACAACATATAAAGGCACATATTTGTTAATTCCCTAACCAAACATAACGAAGAGGGAAAAACATTTCAAATGTTGCAATAAAAGTAATTTTTGAACAAATTGTTTTCTAATACGATTAGTTATAGGTACTAATCATGAAGCAACTGAGCTATCAACTTGAATTGATAACAGTGATGTAAATACATTGAACAAGCTAGATAAGGCCAGCATTTTACAAACTTTATCATTCAAGCGGGTAAAAACTAGAAAAATATATTATGAAAACAATGTGTTTTGTTTTAGTAAGGAGCACTGTTTAAAAGTTCAGCACATCACAAAAAACCGCAAACTAACAGGGAAAAAATTCAAAAGTCGCATGTTATTTTTGTGGTATTCTATCACGATGTCAAGATTAAATAAAAGATGCTGCTTTCAAGTAAAAAATGCTTGTTTTTGATGTTATTATTTTCTACTTGCTCTTCCAGCATCTAATTTCTGAAATCGTTATTAGAACCACATTGAGAGTCCCTATTTTATACTTTATAGGTCGTTTGTGATATTAACCTTTAAATAGTGCACTGGAGTCGCAATTCAAATATCTGTCTAAGCATTTTTGGAAAGGTCAGTTTAATGTGAAATTCTCGACAAGCGAAGTATTACTTTGGACTATGGCAAAAGCAGGATTTATTTTTGACCCAAGTTAATTAACCGACCCTTGTTACGGACATTGCTTTTCGAGCATCCTGAATCGCTCGTAATCATTGGGGTTTTCCGAATTTAAGAGTCTGTCCAACGAATTGATAACTGATCATTACGCTGCTTCAGTGATTTTATTACCAATAATAAGGTTTTTGTCCATCTTAGCAAATCAAGCAATGCCATACCATATTTCAAAAAAACAGTTGCATGAGGCAATAAAAATAGTCATCATCTTCTGAAAAATCACAGAAAGGAGGGTGGATCCAAGGAGAAAAACCTAAGCCAAAACCTATTATATGGCTGGTTGCATCCTGATTCGTAAATTTCACCGGAAATTAAAAGAAAATAAAAAGCAATTTTTCTTGGTTTTTGTCCACAACTATTATTCATATTTTTGGTATGTTCAGTGGCACTTATGTATATGGGTATCAGGCTAGAGTTTTGAGCATAACATTTGAAGGAAGGCTAGTTTCCTTTTTATTCAAAAATGTAGCCTAAATTTTCCAATAGTTACTTGATAACCATAACAACCACGAGTAATATTAAACCATAGAGAGCATGATATATTTTGGGGAAACCTGTATAAAGACGCGAACCGATCTTAAAAGAGGAACCCTTTGGCTTGGTCAAGAAAATCAATAAAGGTTTTAAAATTCCATTATTCTCTCAACGACAACAAGGAGAAAAAAAATAATTAAATCGGTTCTTGGCATCGAAGTTGTCCTAGACGAAAGAGATTTTTTTTAAAGGCTAATGGAAGCTGACAAGTCATTAATTCTCTCTGATTTCGGGAAAATTATTTCGCTCTCGCCATAGGTCTATCCTCTATACGAACAACTATGTATTATCGAACAACTCCAGTAAATCTATAAACTTCATTAATCATCTGGCTGGTGGGGCATGTAGTGCATCATGTCTCACTCTATAATTTGTCAAGTGGACTTTGGCACACATCATACTTTAGAAGCGACCACTTTCGTGTTCCCTTTGTAGACGCTCTCGTGATAAATTTTAACAGTTTCACAGTGACTGGACAACCCGAGTCTACACGAAGATGGTGTGCTATCGAATGATAAAGTATTTTTGACAGTAAATGGCAAAGCAAGCTTAGCCTTATTAAGTTCTGAGTAAGGCTTTCCACTTTTTGTGAAAAATTAAACATTGGAGAAAAGTTTAAACACTTCGTTTTCAAATTCAAATGTACAATAACATATCTCAAATATCTAAATATCATTTTCAATACTGCATATATTTACTGTGTTATTTCCTTGACAAATACATGTACTTTCTACGAATATATTACAACAATACCATCCGAATTTTCGTGGATCTTCCACCGACAGTATAGGGGGAAAGTGAAAAAGCTCGCACTACACTACAGTCGATTCTACAATTCTGAAATTTAATTTCAGTAATGCAAATACACGTGCCTTATATTTGATATTCCATCGAAATCGCCACCAACTGTGCTTCCTGCATTTACCATACTGTTATAATGAGATTAAACCGTGACACGCATACTTAATTCCAAGAAGCAGTGGGAAGATGGTCTCTTTTACGGCTTTGCTCTTCTTGAGTGATAAGGAGGTGAGTAAATTGTACGAGGAAAAACTCAAAACTACCATATCCCTAATCAATACCAACGCGTGCAAAATTGTAAATTCAGTTTTCATCAAACGCTACACACCCTGTAAACTCCAATACACTCTTTATGCAATCGGAAATTGGGTAGAAGTGCGAAGCTTAAAGGAAAGCAGCTGAATCAATTTTGGTACCACCTGCCAACGTCAGATACTATACTAGTAGTATATAGGAATAATATTCACTACATAAATATCAATATGTAACTATAGTTATGTGTGATTAAGTAATCAAAAAGTGGTTTTGCCAAACACTTTCGGAATTTTTTAGGAATAGAAAAGGGATGTCCAAATTTTACACCTGTGGTCAAGTTATCATAAATGCATTTCCAATGTACGGTATATTCAATTGAACGATGTAAGCCCTTTGAAATGCGTTTGTAAAATGAATGTGGGCATGTTTTCTTTGCTATAGAAAGCGTAGTCATGACTTAGAAAACTGAAAATCACTCCCAAGGTGAAATGCCAAAATATTGCAATTAAGCTATATGTTTCGTTGCTAAGGAATTTGAAAGTAGAAGTCAATTTGTTATCATGGGAGTTCTGATCGTGCTTTACATGTACTATCCTACGATCTGGTGCTGTAGAAAGCTGAAAAGAATTCCAAAAACATGCCTGTAAATGTAGGGAGTATAAAAAAGCCTAAGATGTCAAGTCACTCTTATGAACTAAAGGTGAACTAACGTCAACATCTCACTTATCGAGGGAATTTTAATGTCGGAATACGTAATTTTAAAAATCTGAATAGCACTTAAATTATACCAACATAAAATTTAACAAATTATGAAGTGCTTTGTATCTAATGCTGACAACCATCTGGGCAAATAACCAATTAAAACACGACTACGATAAGGCACTATGCAAAGTACAAAACTGTGATTATCCTGAGCATCATCGCGTACAAATCTTACATTTGAAACCAATTATATTTAAATAAGTTCATCTGCCTTAAAATGCAGTCAATGTGAAATAAAATATCCTCGGATGGAACTTGCTTCCATTTCAAAAGATCCATTATTTTCTCCTTCGCATTTATTCTAAATTTGGATTCACCGCGAAATTCTGCGTTTGCCGTCTCCACTAAAACCAATTTACAAAAAAATTCTATTTCAAAAATATAGCAAACACAGTAGGCGTACAAAATAGGTGACCTGACTTAAGCGGTGTACGATGGCAATGTAACATCATTTTTGAGAAATTTTAGAAGGATGGGATAGGGAAAGAGAATGCGATGTATAGCGACCAAGAGATTACAAGAGTGTACAGTTTACACCATATATAACTGTACAAGTATAGTTCTCTACGTTTCAATATCTCTGACAAGAGCAAAATAATGATTATAAACAGTTTATTCCTTTGGGGCACGCTTTTTAATTTCATTATATACACCAAATGATCGTACTACGTTTTAGGAAGATGCTATATACAAACAAGCTGTAAAAAACGTTTTATTGATATTCGCTTAGTTATGTCATCACTACCTAACGGCTATGAATTCCAAAATCCTTTAGTCTACTAGCACAAGATATTGAAATTTGGAGTAATACTGTAGTTGATAGTAAACTAATTTGGGATAATTCTGGTTTTAGAATTTACATAGATCGAGTCAACTTGTTGATTGCAGATATTGATATGCCTTCATAGAAGGATCCGTTATCTATAGAAGAACATGTTATTTATAGCTACACGTCAATTAGCTTAATGTTGTAGTTAGCATCTCGATGGAGTTGGGATGACTAGCTAATTAGGTAGTTATTTACATAAACATCTTTGACGTAAGCAACATTTGGAACCAGAATCCATTTTGGAAGCTGTTGACATTTGTAATGTTAATATTTATGTCACGGTTTGTGTAATAGATGAAAAATACTTGAAATCCATCGCAGATGACATGTTGGTCTCATCAGCGGATTATTTGCAACCTTTCTAGTATCTATAATGTCAACAGGATCTAAATGATCTTCTGTAAAGTGACCTATTCGCCATTAACTTGCTATACAATTTGTATAAATGATAAAATCAACTATAGCTAAAGTTCGGCTACCGGTAAGGCGCGGAAGATTGCAGTGATTGCCTACCTTCAGGGGTAAGCTCGCAGTGATTGCCAACCTTCAGGGGCACCCTAAATTTTCAAATCACGTGGGAATAAATATTCACATACTTTTGTTGCTTGAATCCCGATTAAAGCAGTGCAATTTCTAAAACTGGCTTATATTCTACGTGCCACATTATCAACAAGGAAACTGTTAATTCCCTACGACCCCACTCTCGGAACCATTTTAGCAAGTCACGAAGGGGCGATGAAAATGAACTAAACAACATAACCGTAGTCAACTTCATCTCACCGACCTAATCTTCATATTGAAATCCAGTCTTTGAAGAAGGAACCGCATGAATGCGTCGCAGCTTCACGTCCGGAATTTTAAAGAAAAAAATTTACATCGAACGCGGGCTTAATCATATAAACAGTAATCAGAGAAGATAATCGGCTTAGAAATAATAGCGCGTCTCCGTCGCCTAATAGTTAAGCCGCCCTTAAGAAAAATAGCCCAATCCGGTGCTTGAAGAACCGGGGAGAAAAGAGCTGCTTAAGGTGAGGGAGACACCCCGGTGCATGTCAATGAGGAAAGCTGGGAGGGGAGAATGGCAGCTTTGAGGGATGACAAAATGCCGCAAAAAGCTTCGTCCTTATGAAACAAGGCAGGATTTGTGTAATTAATGTTGGCCAACATCACTTACAGCGAGTCATTTCCATAGAAATTGCGATTCAGACAGGAGCCCGACAGAGAAAAAAGATGATGATGATGAACACTGCAAATGGGATTTTTGTCATGTTAGGATCTGATGAGGATGGTGCATTTATATTCATCGCAAAGAGGCCTACAATGCGCAATCAATTGTTTCTTAATATACACTTGGCTACGCCCCCGTAGATTAAGGAAAGGAAAGTCGAGATTTGCATAAACCAACGTCAAAATCCGTCGAAGATGACGGAACTATGCAACCAACGTCTCGACTCTTCCGTCCATGAATGGACAGCCCTCGTGGATATCAATAGCATTCACGTGACGTGCATCCCAATCAGGTCTGTTATTGGTATTTGCATCCTTATTTTGTGCTTAACCGTATTTGCGTAAAACGCCACAGTGAACGAAAAGCCAATTACTTTCTAAACGTGTTTGCCAAGCAACAGTTAAGTGAATTTGCGGTTAAAATGAATTTCAAATTTTCTAAACCACTATTTTGATGAGGTGCAGTTAACACGCCAATGGACACGGCATTAATGTGAGTAATAACTATACAGTGGTGCATCATGGAATCTTTCGTTCTACTATATGTATATGCGGATTCACCATACACATTCCATACGCATTCCTAGCGCGATTAATTGATTCTTGATTAATCTAAGCTGCCGTCCAGTAATTTGTTATTATAGCCCGCAACATGCAATGGAATTTTTTTCATATATAATCTATATTGCAAACAAAAGCAAAAACAATGGCCAAATATATATATATATATATTTATTGCTAATGAATGAGTTTTTAACTCAAGTTAAACCAAGAATGAGGTAAAAAGTTGTCCAAATGCAAAACTTATCATCCACCGTGCTTGCATGTAAGCATACAGTGAACTTCCAAAATGTTTTAATTAAAAAAACATTCCCATATCTTCACTATGGAAACGTATTGTACAATTAAAAGTAGTATGATAAATTATACATCTATATATACAACTAATTATTGTAAGTATTCATTCAACATTGCCAAATACGCTTGTATATATTTATTAATAAACGATTTTTTTCGATATTAGGTTGAGCTCACTTGACAATTGCCATCTTATCAGATACAAATATAATAAATCCAGCAGTTCATTAAACGAGACGAACTACTTTTTCATGTTAAATATAAATGCTTTTATTTAAAAGTAAGAAATAAGACAATATATGCACCTGGATTTAAGTTAATTTCCGAAAATATTTTTTAAGATGTTTTTCTTAACATTATATAATAGCCCCATTATAATCGCTGAAATATAGCTATGTATTTAAGATAACGGTCGGTAAATTTGTATGTAGGGCAGACTAATTGAACAACTGAAAATTAGAATCTTCCATAATACACTTAAGTTTTTTGATCGAGCACCAACTAATGGATAGAAACGCTATAGGCTAAGCAGAATTTTAAACACTTCCCGTCTTCTCCTAAACTTTAATTAAGATGTGTTTAAATTCTCGTTTACTTTATGTACTTAGTTACGCCTTCCTCTCTCTCTTTGTTTTACTTTCAGAATATTTTTTCTCCTTCCTTAACATTTCTTATCTTTTCGACTGAACGGCTTCTCGAGCTCGCTATCTTAGCTTTTCCATTATTTACTTCTGAACTTCAATTCTTTGCCAACAACAAAAAAGCTAATGAAAGCGGCAGTATTTTTCTAATGGAAACCAAAGAAAAGAAACTGTTATCGTCATTTTAGATTGGACGTTGGAAAAAGACCTAACGGGACACAATGCTTTCATTTTTCATATCATTTATTCGAAGCAGTTTAAACTCCCGGTGAAAAAATCATATGTGAATAAAGAAAATTCCAAGAAAGAAAAAAAAATAAATACACGCAAAACAAACACAACATGAGATATTATTAAAGCCAAGATTAATATATAAAGGCATTAATAAAAAAAAAAAGAATTTCATTAACTTTGATAGAAAACCTCAAAAAAAAGCCCACATCTTTCCAACGAGTCGATACCAAAACACCCGGTTAACTAAATTGAAAAATACTTTTTTTCAAAGAATTCTAAAGCCAATTTGGCTTATCTGAAAGAGAAGATTGTTTTGCAAGTTTATGCAATTTATAAGTCTCTCTTTTTTTATTTCTCTGAAGTAGAATGGAGAAAAAGGAATATCTTTCGACAACGCCTTTGACGTTTCCGCATACCATTGTTATTGAAAATACCTGAAATTGACGAATTCATAAGAATTTATGATGATTACACGGCAGTTTGTATCATGGTTCGTTACAATTTTAGTTGGAGCTCGTCAGTGCACAATGGTATTTAAGGTTTGGAGATGGATTTGGTCGTTAAACCTGAATAACGGAGCATTAGTTAAGTAATCGATAAATTCGTGTGTACATTGGCCCCGTACCCTTAAATTTACCATCTTTGACACTTAATCGAAATTACATTCTTCTCCGGAGCGTGCGTTTGATAGCTGCTAAGTGCAGGAATCCGAAGAAAGTTGACACGAAATAAAGGCAGGGCTCATCATTGGCGTTTAAACGAGATTACGTTAAAATACTTCAGCACGTATAATGAAGCCAAAGGATAGGATTAAACTATGTACATACTCAAGAGTTGAGGTTTACAAGAATTTAATAGATTGAAAACAGCCTACATGAAAATTCTTCTGGGCTGCTGGATTCAAACAACGACTTTGGATTTATTCTTAGTAAATTTCCATAACACAAACCGCTTGCTTTCATCAGCGTCAATGAACTAAAGAAATATCTTAGGCACGTGTTTCAAACAGAGATGGTCTCAAGCCAGGCACAGATGAGTTGAAATTCTCAACTGATGTCCAAAAGAAGGAATGTTGAGGTTTCCTTAAAATCATAAGCAGCTGAGATAAACCTTTACCGATGTAGAGTTCGGTTATGGCTGTTTACTGGGGTTTTCGTTCAGAAATTATTGGGGCAATTCAAAAAGAAGTAATATTTGAAATTCTAAACTTCTGAAAAGGGATGAATTCTTTTGAACTCAGCCTGTATTGCATCAATATATGCTTAGGTTTGTGACCATTAAACTTGCTTTTAAGTGTAGCCAATTAGGTCAAGATTTATCTCCAGACGTTTTCAGAAGTTACTTATGCAGTATAAGGTCCCAACCATTCGCTAATGCAATGAAACTTTTCGTTTCACCTACCAATAAATACAACGCTGTCAAATTCGAAATCTAGAGAAGTCTAATCAAACGAACTTCGGTAAACCTCCCAGGATAGATCCAGCCAATCTAAATAGTCTGCAGCGCCACAATGGGGAATCCGTTAATTTAATGGAGGAAACATCGTGTGGCAGGTTCCCATTAATTAGGAGTGGGTTAAGGGGGGTGCTCCCTTAATTTGAGCGTGACAAGCGTTTCCACTTTCAGTTTTTGAGGTTTGCTGACACGAGAATCCAGATCCAACACGCGTGATGTTTGCGGAAGTTTTCCATCTGGCACGACGATAACGGCATTAATTTAATCATATATAATTGATAGAAATAAAGTAACTTTTTATTCCCATGATGAAATACGCCCATTACCGAGTACTATCCGAAATTAGCATAGGGATGGAAGCATCAGGGTCCAACAAACACATTCACCACCTTATTACATGTCAACGAACGGCATTTCTAGTAACAAGCAAGTCTCACGAATAGCAATGCTTCAATAGCTTCCCGGGTATATCCCAATTAAATATGTATTTCATCGACTACAACGAACTTTTCCAATGACGGCTTAACGTGGAGTGACGCCCAAAACATACCCACGCACTGTACATTCTGCTGTGTTTGAATATTTACAGGTATGGCCTAAACGATGGACAGGGATTTACTTAACCAAGAACAAACAGAGATCTGGAATATTGGGCGTGTTGTTAGTGCCGTAGTGTGAACATGGGGGCGTGGTGTGAACAGTGAGCGAAAACTGAACACATGGTATAAAAACCGAAATTAACATGCTTATAGCGTTAATTACGTACGTAACTTGGCACTATCGCCTGCTCAGTCCTAATGGCTCTTGACACCTCACAGACCAACTGTTTGTTAATTATGAAATTAATTACTTGTCATTATTTTAAATTGCGATGCTGGTCATAATCACCAACTTAGATGTTAATGACCATCATGCATCGAGTTTGCCATACAGCACAAAAAGTGGGAGATCTTTAGTTGTGAGAGCCAAAGAAGATGCAAAACCAAGAAAAGTGCACACTGCAGCCAAATTTAAAAGTTTCCATATAATAGCATGGTGGAAAATTGTAAATTACCAACATAAGGCTCGGCTCCCAACTTCGCAATGAGTTGATGGAAGCTGCCATGAGGAAACAAACCCAAGAGTGTCAGGAGCAAGGAAGTACAGACCTATGAAGCCCCGAATCGCAGGAGGAGAAAACCATGTAGTAATCCGATAGGTTTGGGGCGTATTTCAGAGTCCCATATTGTTAAACTTTAATACCAAATAGGATAGGTAGCCCATCCCAGATGGACGACATGTTGTCGGGTTCCCTCGGTGCTTTGGAAGTGCATACAGATTCACAGGCATCGCACCCTAAAATCCGTTCGCGCATCAAGGAATCTGGCATACGCGTTGCCAGCGTACCGTGAGGAAATTCCCTTCAATTTCCACTTGTTTTCCTGAAGTTTTTTTTTTCTTCTTCTTCTGCTTTCTTTTGAGTTTTCATGGAATCCGAATTCTAATGCTTTATTCCCTCACTATACGGTTGTAGCTTTCCTCCCTTCTCTTCACGGTTCATCGGACATAGTTGGCGATGACGGGTGCTCGGATTTAATTCTGGGGTAAACAATGCGAATTTATACACTATCAATATTTCCCAACGACTAAACCAGAAACCCAAAGACAGACGAGTTTGCAGTTGGGTTCTCGTCTTTAACATCAGATATGCTAAAGTACATTAGGTTCGAAAATTACGGCATTACATGCGCAAGCAAGCTGCAATTAACTTTTTGCCTCGTTCACTAATAGCGCTGTCAAAGAAATTATTGCAAACTTTTAATAACAATATTCCGCTGCGAGTTATGATATTTTTTTTTTGTTGCATACATCCTCGTGAAATATTTGCATATTATAGAGAGGGTTTGTATGGTGGCGCTTTATACGTTGGCAAATCATGTTGCCTCTAAGTGGGTTATAAATAATTAGCTAGGGTATACGGCGAATATGCGGAAGAATTCGTTTGAAAGGCTCCTGCTATACCTTTATAATGAAGTGGCTTAAATGACGCCTCGTTCACTTTAATATTTCAACATTTTTAAAACGGCCAAATTAAACGTAGGTTTTTATTCGTTATATAGCCAGCTGGTGCAATAGATTGCGTTGCACATTAGAGCGGAGGCAAAAGCGGACAAGAAGCAGTCATCTAGGTTGCGCATAAATCGCTTAATTAAATACGGATAAAACAAAGACGTTATGAAAATGAAACATTAGAGTAGACCATGCAGTGGGCGGATGAACGATTGGATCATTTTTTGAATAAGGCAATGCAAGATTAAAGTTAAACTGTCAGGTGTATTGTCTTATCGATGTATTCCTGTCCAGTCAGACATCCAAAATGACAAAATGTGTTCGTTAAGTCACGTGTCAATGATGCAATGCGGTGCAATTGGTGCCTCTACTCTAAAACTAACGTACCAACAAAATACCCGGGTGTAAAAGCTATATGTGGATATGTATGAACCAGATATAGTCATGTGTGGGCCATGTTTGGCGTCTGACGTGCCATACATGCCCATATATGGACATGCATACATGTTCAGTAAATATTTTGATTATAAGCAAAATTTTATGAAAACTATTATGTTATTAGTATTATAAGAGACATCACACTGTATTAGTTTTTACGAAACTGTTAATTTTCTGTAACGTAACTTTTCATGATTAAGGTAACAGACAGTGTTTTAAACACTTGTAAATAAGTAAATACTGTTGTAGTTACAGAGCTGCAGAACATACGCTCGGATAATTTAACCGAACAACATTAATCCCAATAAATTTCAAATTTTATTTTGGCATTGGGCCTATTCTGCATCGTTTCCGATACGTTTGTTTTGCCAAAGAAGCCCGTGATTCCATAGCAATTACATGCATTTGGCCCTTATTTGTGGTCGGATAAATCTTTAAGTAAATGCAATTTGGCTGTTGGCCATTTCTTTTACTGCAAGCATGACCAACCGCATTTCGCGATATAATGAGGCTGGAAGTCACTTTATTATTTTCCCCCCGTTATTTAAGCTTGGGAATAAATCCGGTCCATTAGTAATTTGCTAGTAAACTAATTTTATCTTCGTAGAAAATGCTGCTCTACATCTCCACTGCATAAGAAAGCACTTTTGAAATTCTAAGTTCGTTGTGGACGTTGATGGATGCCCCTGACATAAATCTAGAATTCTTAACGGCCTAGTTGTGCATTGGAGCAAGAAGAAGCAAATAGTTAGAAGTAACCAGAAGGGAAATTGCATTTATCTATCAGCAGCACTCAGACAACATTTGAATTCTAGAGGCCTCCGAGATTCCATATTTCGCTCACTCTTTTCACATTTCCTGGTGAAATCATCTCGTTTTCTGACGCCAGAATCCAGCGTGAAATAAATCCGACTTCGTTTCCAGTTCACCCATTCATGAAAATTAACGGCGGCCAGCAAAAGCAACTGACCATCAGCGTATATATAGGCTAAAAAACATATAGGGCTAAAGCAACGTCAGCAATCGTCGGTCAAACTAACAAAGACACGGAGAGGAAAGGGGGCGTAATATATAGCGACCACGAGGAAAAAGCGTATAGAACTCCATCTGCTCTCGATATATAGTCCAGTTATCTTAACGAGAAATGAGAAAAGCCTGAAATGTCCATTGCGAGATAGAGAATGAGACATAGCATCCAACAAACGAGAAGAGTTGCTGGAAAACCCATAGGAAACCAGAATGGGGGACAACAAATCAAGCCACAAGTGTTCTAGGGGGATTCGCACGAACAAGTGTATTTACGCGCTGCATCCTGATCAAAATGAAATGCCTTTTGTAAAGAAATACTCTTTAAAAATGGAAAGTTTGCTGGGGAGAAAACCAAGACTGTGGAAAAGATTGCAGTAAGTGTAGTTTGGAGTAAACGTTTGGGGAAAAAAATGTACAGTGTTTAATTGTAAAAATGTTGTGAAATACCATATATGCTAACATGTGACTTTGTATGTCCATTCATCCTATATTTACGACCTCATATTTCATGTGTCCAATTTATGTTATGTCTATATCAGTGGCGGCTCGTGTATACACATAGGCACTGTGGAACTGCAGCACCCCCTATTTCCACTTCATATTACCGATAAAATTTAATATAATGATTCAATGAGTCCTTTTTTCTTTAATTATTTCTTTAAACTTGTACTATATATAACTAGTAGCCCACACCCACTGGGGGACCCCCAGTTTATACAAAAATCTTTGTATGGAACTGGGCGCT
The DNA here is from genome assembly GCA_033995625.1 of Ophyiulus pilosus. Lineage (NCBI taxonomy): Eukaryota > Metazoa > Arthropoda > Diplopoda > Julida > Julidae > Ophyiulus > Ophyiulus pilosus. The sequence goes on from JAUJYV010000098.1 coordinate 51,384, forward strand.
TCACAGTTCCAGCGGCGTGGAGTTTGACTGTTGTGCGCATGCGCACATAGGAAGCTGCACGCGAGGCTGCGAGGGAGAGAGAGAACTGTCGCTCCCGCAGTGCTGACCGTTTGACTTGTGCGCATGCGCACACAATTTTCTGGAGCAACACTCCCACTAATTTTGGCTACGAGCCGCTACTGGTCCATATACACGTATAGCACGCGTCATTGCTGTATTTCAAACCAGGTGCAATACCTTTATGTCCATAATTTTAAACATGTATGTAGAGTATGACACAGGGTATGACAAATGTTTCTGGACATATATATGGGACATGATAGATATTGCGCAATATCTGTATAAACATAGTACTACATGTGGCGTCACATATACGACAATGTTTCCACTCCTGAATAGTTCATTCTGTGGAGTATACAACGTATGCAGAATATACAGATTCATGGAATATAGAATACAAAGAGTATGGTATATAAATACTTCTAGACAAACATATGGGATATATGACAGATATTGGCATATATGTGGCAATATGTTTTCACTCCTGAAAAGTTCACTCTTGGGAGTACACTCCCCAGACTGAAATTCATTATCTAATAGCATATTTATTAATGAAGTATCATTGTGAATTACGCATAAAACTATTAGAGGACGTTACCCGTGAGTGTTAATAGACTTTTTGAAAAAAAATATGCTGTTCCTGAACGTACTTTTATATTCAAAAACACTTGTCATTTTTTGTGGAAAAGAGATTATGCAACAAATCTCAAATGGTGCTATGTATGCACACATTTGCACACAAAAAAAATAATAGTAAACATATATGGAATTTCTTTTATCAAATTTTGACACGCAAAAGCCGAATCAAAATAAGTCTTGTGAATAATCTCGTTGTTATGCATTCTATTTTGAGAAGAAATGATGCATAACAATCGCTTGTTCAACTGACAGATGGCACTGTCTGTGTTTTATTCCCCGACAAAACATTTGATCTCGTTTTTGTATGCCGAAATCTTAATATCATATTTACCACACAATTTTTTAAACATCATTATTCGATGTCGCTTATATACATCTATATTCATTGAAGTATGAATAACTTTATTCAGCAATATGGACCTGATGCGCCCATTAGACAGGAAATCGGCGCATACATTTCAAAAACAATGCATTTTATGCACAAAATTGCCTTCATGAATTTTATGGGTCATATAGTGGCGGCTAAGCATCATAATTATTATTACATCCAGAATGTGTTGGCAACCGTAGACAGAATTGATAAATTCCCATAAAAGATCCATATTAATTATCAAACTGCCAATTCCATATAGCTTTAATAGTTTTATTATTCAAACGTGATCGTTATTGAGGTATACAATCACCGCCTTGCTTTATTAACTGCATTATAATCGAGTATCGAATTTTTCTTCATGAATATTCATAAAAATGCTCCCAATGAGGAAACCATGATCATTTTTTGACAATATTTTAGATCCAAAGCACGCACATTTTCTACAACCTTCAATTATCAGTAATTTTTTTATTTACAAATTCATGCATTCGATGATTTCCAGAATGAGTATACAGGGTGTCAATTAAACCTTGCATCAATTTTTTTCTCATCATATTACTATCATGCAATTTATGTACAATCCATTGGCGAGATTCGATGATGGAAGAATGTATGAAGTACATGATTTTTAAACTTTATTCCCTACCATTCTGCATTTTTATACAGCCAGTTGTATAAATGACAAAGTAAAAGTAGATTTAGAATAAAATATCTTATCTAATGATGAAAAATATTTAATTTAACATCAGTGCCTTCATTTTTACAATTACTGTAAGCATTCATAAATACAAACTTTTCAACTCTCCTCTAAACTCCCTTCGCATACCTATGGGCAATTAGCAGCACAAGTGCAGCATACATGTACTATAGTACGTTGAAGATACTGTCGGAACTAGTCGTCCCATTCAAGAAATCAATACTTTTACAATACATTTCTGTGAGACAATAGAGAGATTGAGCCAGCCAACGCCTTAACGTTAGAGGCGGGAAGGGAAGAATCACGCATGCGCACTCATGACGTTCAAATTAGTTTTTTTGGATAGTTCAGACTATCTCTCTATTTGCTCGTCACCCTGTACTTCCACTTCAACTTGGTGTAGAATGCATCAGAGATATAATGATTCCAGAAACGTTGCACGAACAAGGATCTGGAGAATTGGTGCTGAGCAGGACAACTGACCACCCACATTGAATGCAACATCGGAGATGTCCAGTTGGAGCGGACTGTCATTGTCTATTCTCGCGTGGTCGTTTCTTTAATCAGGCCACTATGTCCACGTGCGGTAAGGCAGCATATGTCAGGGTAGTAAAATGACCTCCGAGATAAAAGGTTTATGGAGAAAAAAAGCAATAGGGCCGCCACTGAAACACGAGAGGGCGTAAGCCTAACTAGAGATGAATAACGTACTCTACCGCATATAAAAATCTGGTGGTCATCTATAACTTGGAAATGAATGACTCCCAGCGGCGTGTCAGGGCATTAGGGAAGCAGAGACCGATGGGGGTGTGGAAAAATATAAAAAAAGGTCTGGAGAGTAGAATCGGGAAAAAATATATATATCGATGCGCATCAGCATCCTTCCTCGACGCTCTTTCCAAAGGTTAGTCTTAAGAAGTGAACGTTTTAGCACTAATCGCCCCTCTCCAGTGACCATTATGGGGTTGGGGATTGACCATTCATCATTTTCCACGTCCTATTTAATGGATTCCTTGCATGGACAATGCTATGCAACATTGCAATGTCGGATAGTTTTTTTGAAAATTCAAACTCTCTTCAAACGTTCAAATGACCATGGGCGTCCAGAGTTGCTTGAAGTTTTAATGCAACTATTGCTAGAGAGATTGAGCCAGCCAACGCCTTAACGGTAACCTTAACGTTAAAGGCGGGAAGGGAAGAACCAAGCATACACACTCATGACGTTCAGTCAGTTCATTGGGCAGTTTAGTCCATGGCTCCTCCCTTCCCGCCTCTAACGTTAAGATTAACGTTAAGGCGTTGGCTGGCTCAAACTGTCTATTGCTAATGATATTGTTAGTGATATTGTAATATGGAATGTTACAGCATGTGTAACGTAATGTGTGAAATTCAATTGTCTAAAACACTTGGGTATACAAACACTGGTATGATGGTACCGACTCAGATTAGAAAATTACCAATTGTAACACTAGTTTCTATGGAAAATTGTCGTCCAATGTTAATTGGACGACAATTTTACATAGCTTTTCAGGATATATTCTGTCCCTTAATCGAGCATTCCCTTAACCTACCAAGAACATTTTTTACCCAGTGTGTTTACTTTGTTGTACACCACATTGGCAAGTGTGTCACCTGCAAGTGTGGAAGCTGACAATGTGTTGTAAAATATGCGAGCATTGTCTCTACAGTACAACTAAACTAAATTTACTGATAAAAAATGCGCTAGTCCATGGTCTTCCAATGTGTGTTGGAAGCTGATGAGTTATCCGATTAAAGTGCTAACACGGCCTTGGTGCATTTGCGGTGAAAACGCAAAGGATGAAATATTGCGTGTGGCCGAAGGAACACTAGTTGGTCTCTCCAAGCACTTCGTTATCGGTCGGTGGTCGCCTTTAAGGAGATTTCAATAGAGCACTTGGGAATAAATCAATTTCTTGCTGGATTTACCCTTGGACTGGCATCGGCAAGACGCATAATCCATAACGCGAACCAATCCATTCGCTACTCCCCACTTTCCAAGCAAGGCAGATGTGTTGTCGTGACGTCGTTAGCATGACTACTGCCTCCAAACATCTTTTGGCCTCTTGTTAGGATCGCAGACGACTCCTAGGCTGAAGCCCATTCGAAAAGATAAATATTGATGTTATGTCCAGAGACATCGTCAACTGTAACGCCTTCTTGATTGCAAATTTATAACTTTTGGCACTCATTTGCAGCATGGTATTTTTATTACTATCCTTGCGAAGTAATGATTCGTTCCATTCAAGTTTATCCCCTCCATTAAGGGAATGTTACAGAGAAATTTGGTCATTTTGAATGGGCACTATTAAAAGTGTGAAGGGAGGATATTTCTGGAATGTAAACCAAGATCGAGTTCACTATACATGTGGAGAAATCAAAAATGGAATGTGGAAGTTATTTCAGTGCTGGTATCATTGTTCATCGTAATTAGAAGCGTCAGAATCGTTCTTGGTAGCATCACAAGAGATTAAAGATAATTTTTTTGAACGATTTATGAAAGGGTGGATAAAATTATATAGAGTCATTTATGCCTTATTATGTCCGACATATGTACATATTATATGATATATAAATGGAGTTTAATGTTGATATGGCACATGCTGTATTGAATATACACACGTGGATATATGCAGATATGCCATATATGGAATTTTCCATCCGGGTATGCAAAATAAAACCAAGTTATTTACATGGAAATATATGAAATTTACAGGAATGGTGGAGATGATTTCGACTACTTGACCCGAGCTCTAAAACGTGTTTTGACCGGTTGTTGCAAAACATGGTGTGATGCTAGTTTGGCCAACGATTTTCGAGTTTGCCAACACCGCTTCGTATTAGATTTCGCGCAGGATGCGACGGCATTAAATCCAATCACATAAATTGTCATCCAAGAAAGACGACGGTGGGAAATTTCCCATCCCCGTCGACGAGGAATGTCATAAGCAGCGTGACGTAGGACGTCGATCCCTCGCCAGGCAGCGTGTGAATAGATGATTAACGAGCGCGGATGCCGAAACTGCTTTTCCAGTCGTTCTGCCCCGCGAATTATCCGCGGTTTAGGACCGACGAAGCCCGCGACAGGAAGGGGGGAGACGGGGGAGAACATTTTCGGCAAAAATGCGTAGTTTCCCGCGAATGTTGCACAAAGGCCCATTGTTGCTTCGACGGGTTAAGGCTTCCGTCGCGTTCTTTTACGAACGACCTTTTTTCCCCTTTTTTTGCCTTCGTTCTTGTGACAAAGGACGCCTTGGGTGGCACGTGATAATGGGGCCCTTCGATTCTTCCCATTACCTCGGAAAGGTTTTTCGGAAAATCCTCACTGATGGGGAAGGGGGGAAAAGAAACCTGATTAGGTACCAGGTCTTTATTCATCTTGACTCGACTTCCACACCTCAGGGATGAAGGTGATAAGCGCTCCTGCCGCTTATGTAGAGTTGAAAACAGGAGAACTTTGCAGTCCCTTCCCGTCTTCGTAGGGGAATGTGTCTAAAGGGATTGCCTTTCCTAAGGGGAAAGACTATACGTGTTAGGAACCTGAATCCCCCAAGGTCTCCACAGCTGTTAAATTTTCCATTAATGACTTGGAATATGGGATAGCCTTTTCTAAAAACAAATTCAACTGCTAACACCTTTATAGTCATTGCACAGATCTGCAAACGTGTAAATATATAATTCAATTCTGCAGGCAATTTAAAGTCACCATTAAAAATCATTTTAACAGAATTGAATTGTTCAAAATTCAAATTCATAAAGTGGATTTTTTTTCAAATTTATCGTTGAATAAATAAAGCTACACAAGATGAGTCAGGTGCATCCAGTGATATCAGAAGTTGGTAAATATTGGAATTTAACTTTACTAGAGTTTAAGTAATACTTTTCCAAGGTGGTCGCTTCCATTTACTGGCAGAAATGTGTTTAAGTAATAAAAGGGATAAAATTCGAAATGATCCATGCGAGGAAAAGTTAGTCTTGAATTGCACATTGCATCGTATATTAGAAATAGCAAGCATTTTTCATTCTAATGGTGAAACATCTCATCTTGTATAAGTAGCTACCCAACAGGATAATTCATACAGAAAGCAGTTTAAAAGACAGGATTACATTATGAGGTAATACAGCAGGGTGTTGATTATTAATTCAAGATTGTTTAAGATTTATTAGACAAGAAATATATTGGTTTCGAGGCAGAGCACCAAACTAGGATTTGCGATGACCTCCACAGACACGAATAGATTTTACCTCAAGAGCATCGCACTCGTAAAGCTAGCAAGAATTTGCTTATATTTATAATCAACTTTCTCTTTATTAAATAAGCTTACCTGGCTCCGTTTTTGCATTTGACGAGCCTAAAGCACATAGCGCTGATACAAAGATTTATTACACAGAAAAGATTTTTTGCTTATTTAATTAAACGCAAAGCCCTTAAGCGCATGCATGATTCTGGAATGAAAGCGAACACGTTATCTTGCATGCTGTTTGCCTTTTAAGCGAACGTTATTTTTTTTGATTCAAACTCCCCAGAAATGGCAACATGAGTAATTTAATTTTTTTTTTCAGGCGTTAAAACCCCTCACAAAAGCCAATTATGAAGCGAGAGTCGAACAGTTGCACACATCCGTTATAATAACGTAAACCGAATATGGGAAGGAAAAACTAATGTTAAAAAAGGATTCTTTTTGCAACTTTATTTTTAATTTACAGCAGAAAGGTTTTAAATAACGTGTTCGTATTATTTTTTTTACGTACATAGTTGTCATAGTGAACGCAATTATTTTGAACACAAATATTCTGAATGCAAAATGCTAAATTACTTTTTTTTTACTGAACTTGTTGAATTGAAATTGGATGCAGAATATAAAGCAAACTTGAGAGACAAGAAAAAAAAAATGATAAATTGGTAACCGAAGTAGATGTGCATTAAAGTTCCTTCCACTCCGACTCCAAATTAAATTTGGAAGCAAAGCATCTTTTAAAGAATAAAACGCGCCAATTGCAATTTGCTCGTAATAAAATTCAACGGCGTAATAAACTTTGTTACTCTATCCTCTCATTCAGCGCCAATTTGCTACGCGAATATTGAGTGTGACACACTGCGTAAAACGGGCCCTACGCAACACAAATAAGTGCGAGCTATAGATTTTCAAACTGCAAACCTTGTGCGTGGCTAATGTTACTTTTCCCATGCACTGCCAGCTAGGATAAAAAATAAATAAGCAAAGCAATGTGCACTTTACTTTGATGTTTCCAGAATGGCTAGATGAATGAGAAATCATTCATCCGCGTGTAGTTATACAAAACCCAAGAGAAGTTGGATCCTGATATAACATTTCTCGAATTTTGACAGAACACAAATATTTAAACGTCTGGCTCGCGATTCAAACTTTTGACGTTTCTCCCCCCAACTTCCGAGGTATACGAGAGAACGTGGGTTTGATAAATGAACACGTATCGTATGAAAGCTGGTTGATCCCCACTCAACTTTGTGACAAATGAATGTGGCAATCGAAGAAAGAATGCAATATGCTACAGGATTTACCATTCCCCCATGGGAATACCTTAGCGAAAAAATGTTAAATACGACTGAGCTTGGAACAACAATCATGAAACTTTTAAGAGGGATGGGGGCAGAAAAAGACATGTGTTTCAAATAACATATTTTGTATAATCGTATCATCGTACCATCAAATAGTATACTTCATGTAATACTTCACAAGGTTCTTTTAAATACGTAGCTGAACAGCCTTAGTGTGCTGGAAAGTCTAGAATGAAATTCCTATATGACTAGATCATCTTCAACGACATGAGATTTTACACAAGAGCAATAATTACAAGGAATGTACTGTTTCCAGAAGTATTCACAGGCATGGTATAGTAAGCTGAATTTTCGTTACACAAACTAAGGGAAACAATCAGCTTGTTTTGAGAGGGGAACCCGAACCGAAGTAAACAAGTAATCCATACCCCAAATCTAGCTACAGTCTCAAGTATACATAGATTCAACTTGAGATTCAATTGCAGAGTTGTTTATCATACTTGAGACACCCGAATGGAGCTGTCATTTTCAGGACCAGAAACCAAGAGTGTTGCCCCATATATATAGTGCAAAAGAGGAAAGCACCCTCTACCAATGATATTATCAACCAATCACGAACTTCAGTTGTTTCGAGGTGTTATTTTGAAAGCAACGTTTTCATTTGGACTACTCGAAACAACCCGACGAACTTCGCCATCATGATTGGTATTAACTTTTCATTCAAAATCTTCTATTACTTAATCTCAAATAAGTCATTTCTTTATCCAGCAACTACGTTCTTTAGCAATAGACCTTCTTTCGAGCATACTCGTGTTATTTGGAAAAATTCTCCTTTTCCAAAAATGCAACCGAATAACATTTTTACCGAACTTGTAACGCCACTATCAGTCTGATTAGGAAGCCAATGTCTATTCAAGATCCAGACATTTCAATTCGAAAGCCCAGTACGAGCAGTGCACATAAAAAAGTTCGCCGAACACCAATGGATAGACTGATGAGTGAAATACTGGGCAAACTCTCTTCATCAAGTTTGAAAATGGTGGATAAAAGCAGCTTAATGAATGTGCCGAGCAGCATAAAAGCATATAAGCCCCAAAAAGCAACTCTTGCGTTTGAATAGAAAACTCGCGTCAAGTGCGGTTCTTCCACATGGCGTTCCAAATCATTCCAATCGAAACAGAATAATCCGGCGAATGAACAAATATATTGATGCAGGTGATAAATTAACTCGTTAAGTTTGCAGAATGCGTTACTTTTCTTCGCAATAGACGATGTCATCACAGCGTGAAATGATTGAAAAGCTTTGAAATCTGGACAACCCACCTTCCATCTCAATTCCCCCACCATCTTATAAGAATCGGAGACAACTTTGTCTAAGAGGGTGTTAAAGGTACGCGAATTGGAGCTGTGCTCCAGATCGCATAACGGTGGAGTGGGAAACGTGCAGCGCAATAATACATGCTTTAATAACCCATTGGAATGCATGAGAGCACAGAAACTCAACTGCCAAACAGCATTTGTTTACGTCTTGAGCGCACCAAGTGTGCACTCGAGCGAATTCCTGCTCTCAAAAATCCTTATTTCATTCTGTGGACAAGATCTCATCCATCATGAAGCAGTCAACTCCACGACCTATATTATGCACTCCATATTTATGCGTCGGAGAAAACGAAAAAATCCCTTAACCCCTGCCCCCTCCCACCTCCAAAAAATATAAAAATCTGTTGGGATGCCACGGTGGAATTATTTCAGTGCTAAAGAGATCGAGACAATGGGGGCGAGGTAAGCGACCCGGCATATCCATCTCATTTCGAGAACAAACATTCACAAAGACGATGAACAAATCAAGGCAATTTCGGTCCGAATTAATTAAAGTTTGCGAATGAGCTTTGGTTGTTGCTGATCAACGTTCTAATTGGCAATTTTTTTTTATGTGAATAGAGGTGGGTGTATGGAAAATCCAGCATCTAGAGATCCGTTGATTATACAATCTCTCTGAACACAAAACACTAAAACACCAAGGAAGTAAATGAGGTTTTTAAACTATTTACCGATATTGCTGAACTGAAATGCATGACCGAATCTAACGTGTATAATTTTAAAAGGCACTTGATTTTATCACGGTGGCGGTAGTAGCAGTAATAGAGTTTGAGCCAGCCAACGCCTTAACTTTAACCTAAACTGTATAGGCGGGAAGGGAGGAGCCAAGGACTAAACTACCCAATGAACTAACCGAACGTCGTGAGTGCGCATGCGTGGTTCTTCTCTTCCCGCCTCTAACGTTAAGGTTAACGTTGTGGCGTTGGCTAGCTCAATCGCTCTAATATTAATCTACCAAAGCTGGATTATAAAGTAAAAATTAGTGAAAAGCAATTCTTACAATTCCCAATTGTTTTCAACAATTCCTGCAAATTAATCTTCGTCAGATTTTCCAAACTTAAAGAAAGGTTTTTTAACGATAAAATACTAAAGTAGTTGAATTGAAAATTGATTCCAAGTTTTGATCGGGTACATCAATTTATCCTTAAAACTGAGAAGTACCGCTATTTCACAGACTTCAACTTTTGATTCGGGTACCTTTCGATTTTGAATGACCCAGAAAGTGTCATATTTAAAAGGAAATTTTAAAGAGTCAAACATATTAGCCACGTACCCGAAACAGCAGCATAATGGTATAAAATAATCAATAAATGCGTCAACGGACGTGATGAAACAACTCATTACAGTCACGAGTGCCTTTGTTGTAGGTTTTTTTTGGCTTATGTATTTCAGATGATTGTAAAAAGATCGATAATATCCACTTAGTTTTACAGCGTAGTGACACATTATTACGTGTAATGCAAAACCATAATTGGAAAAAATGAATGTGGCACCTGCCCACCAACAGAAAATAAAACATCAGAGGGAATAGCAGCCTGAAATGAGTTCACGTCACTGCTCAAGAGTCAATTTGTATTTATACGAGTTACTTTTTAATAAGCAATGGGATGCAGAAATAATTAAGAAATAAGATATTTAGACCTCAGAGACAACACAATCTAATAAAAACTTCATGCTCTTGAGAAACTAAAGACTATATTTAAACAGCCAGTTGTACCTATTGGCAAAAAAAAAATTATATCAAGTTTCACAATTTTGTGAGCTGAGATAAAATAGTTTCTATACCATTGGTATTGAATTTGTATTTGTATTGTGCAATAATCAAACGCTTTTTAAATTACTGACGTTTCATGGTGAATGCTATTCCAGCTGGAGAAAACTTTTTAACAAATTAAAGAAAAGTTTAGAGTAACTAGAGAGTTTGAGCCAGTCAACGTTAACGAAACGATAACGACAACGATAACGAGAAACAGCGCTGGTGGCCGGAATGGCATTGGAATGCCATGCTTCGCAAGGGGTAGTCCTTGACATTCCGGGCCGCCAGCGCTGTTACTCGTTATCGTTATCGTTTCGTTAACGTTGGCTGGCTCAAACTCTCTACTATTTAAATAAATAGGGAGTTTTAGCATGCCAAAGTCTTTATACATACCTTAAATTTAATAGCGGGAAGGGAAGAACCACGCATGCGATCCCATTACGTTCATTTAGTTCATTGGGTAGTTCAATGCGTGGCTCCTCCCTTGCCGCCATTAAAGTTAAGGTATGTATAAAAACGTTGGCATGCTAAAACTCCCTAATATCAAAATGTACTGTTTAACTAGCTAACTTTTACATTTTAAAACATGCTTAAAGTGTGTTTTTAATCATTTTCACTTATAAATATATTATAAGAACGCAATTAATGGTACTTTCTAATTAACCTACTAGTAATCCTATTTAATTTAAGTAAAAACAAACCCGCGAGTGCACGATTCCTATGCTTTTATAATTGTTATCCAATTTGGTTAATTAATAATAAAAAAACACGGTCTTGGAAATGAAAAGGGTAACGCTTATAAGGCAGAGGCTGTAGAAAGTGGAATACAATATTGAATGAGGAATATCTTGAAGATGAGTGATGTATGGTGTGTATCTTTCAAAAGTGAAGGTACAATAGAACATGTAATACTGCTGTATTACTCTCGTTCGCATTACGTGTTTAGATGGAACGCAGTATCCCATGATATAGAACGTAATTTTTCAAAATGTTCATCCATTCGTTCATCCTTGAAATTGCTATGTTCGTTTGAATATTGCAGCTGAGCGTAATTACCACTTAATGACCGCGCAGACGGGGCTATAATTACCAAGAAATTTAGAAGATTCCATTATTAACGAAGACAGGTTAAATTACTCTTGTTGAGAACTATCGGTGTTGCTCAACATGAAAACGATTTTTTTTAACTTCGAATAAATTGACAGAAATGGCAAGTTGGAATCGCTAATGTGGGGTTAATTAATGTACGCCAATTTTGAGTTAATTTATGATTATATAAAAATAAGATTAAATTAGTTAAATGCGGCTAAATTTATTATTCACATTTAATCCCCAATTCAATGTAAAGTTGCCTGAGAAAAAAAATCTAACCAAATACTCAAACATTTTGAATGCATAATGTATATGTACAATATTTTATTTGGGAATAATTAGCAAAAACAACTCATTTGCTAGAAGAGGAGTCTCGATTTTTTTTTTCGATACGTATACAGGTTAGAGTTTTACAACATCTACGATTTAAAGCAAACTGATTAAAAATTGTGTCTTTAAAAATTAGAAATGTGATTCCACCGCTGATATACTTTTAATTATAAATTGAACAAATATTGTCCCTGTTTGAATGTTCCTTTCAGTCAAGCAACATTATTCATTCCGGTCATTTTTAAATAATAATACACATGCCCGGTAATCTTATTGTAAAGCGACAGGTTTAACCAATTACGCCTCCTCATCTCATAACACAACGACATCGCGTGTGCTTTTGCAGACATCAAATTAAATAATTTAATTCGGTATGCACCAAGTTTTACCGAGTGTTCAGAACGTTTAGATATGCGAGCATGGAATTCAAATTAACAGATGATAATTAAATTTGGTCTGGAACGCTGTCTCGCACAATGCCAGCATCGCTCACAATTTTCATTTATTGCCAGGGTTTGTCAGTCCTGAAAAATGCGACACAAGGGTCAGTCGCATACAGTCGGAATGACTCGAAACGTAATTGAAAAGGGTCCCCAACATTTCCAGTTTCACTTTTGAGAAAATCCCTAATTAAATCCTGACGTCACGACAGTGTTGGCGTCCATGGAGTTCTTCCTCGTGGGTGAGGCCATGAGGTAGCTGAAAACCACGTACAACCGTATAGAGAAGTTTCATTGTCAAGACAGATCGATAGTTCTGGATGGGTAAGGGTATACGGGAGAGGGGGATGTAAATATGAATGGAAGTCACAATGGGGGCGCCCCAGGCTCGTAAGACTGACAATTTGATCGGTCTGAATGGAACGTATGTTAGCGCATTAGCCTTTTGCGCCGACTGCACCCTCCGTCTTCAACAATGGACATCGATGCTCTCCAGCCATTCCATTTGATTTCTCTTTAGATCCATTTATGTCGATGGTCCCTTTCGGCGTGCCACTTGCAACAAGGTCCCATTTCAACGCCGATCAACATTGCCAGAGGATCCCTCCTTCTCCTCCTCCATTTCCATCATTGATATGCGGTTGGCGAGTGATCCGATCACCGCGGTCCCAACTTCGTTTTGCCTCCTCGCACTTTTTTACCCCTATCGTCACCGAATCTATCCTGGTTTTTTGCTACATTTCAACGTAAAAAACTAGGTACGTCGAGTGTTTTCGATAGACGAGCGATGGTGAAAAAAAATCACCTCCGCATCGCTCTCTTGACTTCTCTGATGACTCTCTATTGCCAATCTCCGGTTTCATCTTTTCCATACATTCGATATAAGGGGTCATTCAAAAAAAAAAAAAAAAAAAAAAAAATGATGCATCAACGGAAATAAACGAAAAATTGACCATCTTCCACTTCCTCTCACACCCTTGTTCGATAACCATCACCTCGGTTGTTTTTTTAGAAATTACATCACTAAATAGGGTTCAGTGGACAAGGTGCCCTTCATCTAAAATGTGGCTCAAAAGACATGTCATGTGGTATCCAAAAAGCTATCAACCAGTCAACCCAACGTTCCTCTTTAATGGTTCTTAATGAGATTGAGAAAAAGTATTTGCATATTTGCAAAATGGGAACTTTTGATCATAACCAAAGTAACGATGGTCCTTCTGGATGGAAAAAGACGATACTAGGGAAACAGCTGGCCCTTTTCCCAGAAATTTGTCCAAAACCAAAATCCTGATATTTCTTCAATGATGTACGTTTTCACACATGTTCCTACTATTACATCTATATCAAAGCAGCTAGTAGACACCTTGAATGTGGCCGTTGAAATGGTCAAAAGAATACAACAAAAAAAAACAGTTTCATCCTTAGAAGGTAAATAAAAAATATTACATGCGATGATCCATCTCCATTCATCTGTTAAATGTCAAAAACAGTGAAAGTTTCCAGCTTAATCGGGCTGTATTTGTCATCAGCCATGTATAAAATGACTAGTGAAGATATGTTGTATATTGAAAACAGAGGGATTAGCCAACAATACATAGAAATCGGGAACTTTCAAAGTCGTCCATCTAGAAATGTTAAAACCCACTTCGATACAACTATAAAATGCTAGGACGTATGTACAATCCCTACACTAGAGGCAATGCCTAGGAACATAAGGTCACATAAGCAGAAAATCATGTCATGCAAAATAATCAATATGAATTTCATCTTCAAAAGAATGTCTAACGTGAGATGAAAAAAACCATCGCAACCGTTCCTTATGCACTTCCTGTAGCAGCAATTACGACAGCGTCGTAATAAATAATATCCTGATAAAAACTCATCAGTAGATACGATGAAAATCAAAAACTAAACAAGCAGGCAGCGTGCAGGGCACTTTGGAAAAATTAATGGATGTGAAAAGGACCAAATTATCAAAGGAAGATAAACAGGGTTGTATTGAGAAAGAACTAGCATCGTGAGAGCTTGTTGTCAAAGTCTCTTGGCAAGCATGATGTTAACAAGATGATGGATTCCATTGATAAAGAAATTAACTGTTTTATATATCATCCAAGGCCATTTTCAAATCCAATGTTCGCGTTCAAGACTAACTTCTCATTGTAAAAACTCGTAGTAAATTGCACCACCTTCAACCAACTTCCACCATTGTCCAATGACTACAATGTCCTAATTCTTCACTCTTTCAAGTGATTTTCGGTATTCCATTTGAAAAAATAAATCGACGAATGGTAAGAGCAGAGTTGATGAACACTAATTCAACACGCATGACAACTTATTCTCCTGACATTTCAGCGCCTAATTGGAAGCAATATGCAAATTGAAATTAATCGACTCTTTCAAACATCAAATTGAAATGTATGTGGTTGAATACAAATAGAAAATCGATATCCGACGCCAAATTGAAAATGTCATTAATCGCGACTTCGAACGAAAGGCATTAATTGCAAAAGCAAACACAAGAGTGCCTGACAAAAACAAAAACTAAAAAATGAGTGGAGCATCTAAAAGACGGAAGGGCTATTTCTGGAAGCTGTCATAACTACTTTATTAAGGCATCTCCATTAACATAATTGAACGCGAAAGAATGGAAAATTTAAAAAACGCTGCCAAAGACGATGGATGTGAAGTAGAATCGTAAATCTTTGGCTAAATTAGCTCCAAGCCACAATGGAGGCGAGAAATAATTCCACAACTACATCGACGTATTTTGATCTCAATTACAGCAGGTGTCATTTAGTCTCGTTTCAAAAAACGGGTGCTGATTTCGTACTGATCAGTACTGATTTCAATTTAGTCTTTACAATCTTGCAAGCAAATATAAAATGACAGCTTAAGACGATGTTGAGAAGCATCAAAGGTTAATGTCGTCCATTTTTAGAGAACAAACTAAGACCAGATAAAACAGTGTCAGATGTGACCCTCAACGTTGCATGCTAAAAATTGCAATGAAATCTTTTGACTCATGGTGTAAGGGCCAAATCATCTGATTATTATGATACCACAACAGAAAATTCAGATCCATCTTTGGAATAGATGGGGGTGTATGAAGGTATTAAGCAAAGATTGTTCTGGCTTGCAATTGCAAATGCTGATAAAAGTTGGCCAAACATCCAAACCATGGCACTGCAGTAAAAGCAAACCGATTAGAGCGCATTGAAACACAAATGCTTTCGTTCCAACTTCCGATTCGAAGAGCTTTTACTTCTAGTATTTGCTTTCAAGATTTTGCTTCTGGATTTATTCATCCTGCCCAATGCATTGGGCGAGCAAATTGAATCCGTCGCATTGTGCTGAAAAGCCGAACGTGCATGGCCGAGCTAAGACCTCCCGTGTTTGTTATTGGCGCGGAGCGTGCGTTGGCAAACAAAGATCTGGTTAGGGCACTCCGAGCCCAAGAGCCAGCATTATTCCCCAACTTTGTTCGCATTCATTGTGTACCATTAAAGCCGTCCAATTGAACGGCGTTCGAAGAGCTGCTTAGCGATCCAATAAAACGCTGCGAGTAGAGCAAAGGGGACAGACTCCGGGTTCGGGTCCAGTGTTTTGTAATTCCAATGGGAGTGGGTTGGCTTGCACGGCCGACTTGGTGGACATGGGAAACAACTCGAAACTACTTTGTCCTTCCATCGTGTTTTTTTGCTGTTGCTCCACTCGATGCCATGGCAGCTATTCCGGGCACGTGAATTTGGTATAAAAACGGACACCCATGGGAACTCAAAAAAGGCCGTTTTTCTACCGTAGATTTACGAGGCGCTTCGCCTCCTTAGAATTCAACCAGCGATCTGCTTGGCAATAAATGCGCATGTCGTTAGATGGAAGCAAAAAAAAAAAAAAAAGAAGGAGAGACCCTACTGTTTGTGAAGTAACCACCCTGCTCTCTGCCTTTCACTTTTTTTTAAAGTGATAGTTAATGCTTCATTCGATATCAACAAACATGCAGCCATTGATCGATTGATCGATTGGGTAGCCGCATCTCTGGGGAGGCGGCAGTGCGCAGACTTTTGAAATCTAACGGCTAATAACTGCACAAGGCTTCCGGTGGCATTGGGGTGAGGAAAACAGAAGAATGGAAATTCTATTACAAGCTTACACTGTGGACCTTCAAATTGAACGCCGTACACCGCCCTTAATAAATGCAGTCGTGTCTTGCGGGGATTGCAAAGTACATGTATCGTCCGATTGGTGTATAATATATATACAGCGTTGACCGCCTTTGGAGGCAGGCCAACCAAACCTAAATTGGTCACTTTGTCAAGGAACCAAATTGCGAAAAAAAAACCACCTTAATGCACTGGCCACCCATCGTTTTCTAGTCCTGGATTCATCGTGGAAGCAGTTTGTGGAAGATGCATAAAAGATGACTACAATAAATCAAATGGCTAAGATTTCAAAAAACTGATTCTTTAAAAAAAAATATAAAGAAAACAATGAATGTAATTTCAAATGTTATTTCACACAAAAATAGACTGATTCATTCAGCTTGCATGCTGTTGATTCCAATAGCAATACTTGTAAATTAGTAGAAAATATAATATTGTCATATACTTTTTGAACTACCAATGCAAAATTAATTATGACGATCTTAAACAAAATCCTAAATGAAAGATGCATTTTGACATTCCTGAGTAATACAAGTAAATACACATAGATCTGTTATAGACGAAGTGTATTTTTAAATAAATATTAATTACAAACAAACAAATAATACCAAAGTGATATGCTGTGCCACAACGTGTTTTTGCTTTAAAATACCAAAATACAAGAGCACGTGTATTAATATTAAAAAATTACTTGAAACATTCTTTGTTTATATTTAATAGACACAAATACCCTATTGTTCCACATTATCTTAAATTGATACGAACACACGCCTTGACAAGCCTCTAGAAACTGATCTCATGCAACATGGCTACGTGAATGGTATCATATATACAAAAAGCAAGATCGAGTATCAATAGAGGGCATTCATTTATTGTGTGCCGACATTGACTATACATTTTCACCATCCCATGTCATATTTTTCTGTTTTTCTATAGCTATGGCGTTATTATAAGGTCAATTGTTTTGTTTATGCTTCACGGTGGTATCACTCTCGTACTTATTTGCAGTACGAGAAGCGTATACTGTGTATAAAAACGTGAACGATGTAATTAATTGCTTTTCTTTTTCTTTCTTGCAGGACGATGTCCTAATCAGGACTCTTCCAGTGAAAAAAAGCAGCTAGATAGTGGAAGCACAAAAAAAGCAGCCCAACATCGTTGAAAACAATAAAAAACCTCGCTCCGATGCATCAACTCGGCAGAGAAGCAACTCCAGAAACCGCATCGACATAGAAAAAAAAAAACTTGGGACGTCAGGAGCGATGCAATAACAAATAAGGCGATCGCAGAAAACAAAAACCGACACGGATCTCGTCGGATGGTCGACGGTCGTTAGCGACGACAGCAACGATCGACCGCTTCTTGCACACGCCATGGGCCTTCTGGTCTCGGGTATATCGCCTCGCCCACGACGAGCCACCCGCAATCCGATCAATCCATTCGGGATATGAAACGCATCGGCACGGCATAGTGAAGCGACTGAAGAGAAACCCGCATCAGAACAGCATCGGCAGTCAGCGCGTGAGGACGCCACTCAGTGCCGCTCCGATGCGCCGCCGCACGATGGGGGCGTTGCGACGCAAACCATGAATCCAGCATTGCATGCTAACTTCGGAGACGCGATCAGTTCGATATCGGACAAAGAGCGATGTTCCGCATTGGGACCATCCTTTAGTGTCCTCGGTTGAACTCTTGCAGCAGTGCCAGTTGAGCCTTTGAGGCAAGGATTTCGGTTGATCACATCTAGATGACATAAGTCGCCATAAAAAAAACCCAGGTCGGTTTCTGAAGATCCTCAGTTTTGGATTTTTTTTCCATCGGTGTTACGCGTCCGAAAAATCGCCTCCCACAGCGCGTTTCCACCACAGACATGTTGAATGGGGAGCGAACGTGATTGATTAGATGCCGATGGGATTACGGTGGATCGTTCGACGGATCGCTCTTCAGTCTCCAATGAATCTCCTGTGGGAATGCATTTCGCCTCTATTTTCGGTGTTTGGATCCCCCACGTTCGTCGCTTGAAAGGGTCTTGCCCTGCCACGCCAATGTGCGTCCGCGTTGCGGTATCCCTCCGCGTCCGACCATGGGATATACCGGTACGGAGTGCGACGCTCTCGTGATACGGATCGCGTGTGCTTGCGGCGCTTCTGCGTACAGGAGCCGCCGCGGATCGTGTCTGCCCTTATGGAAGAAAGGGGTCATCCACCGACAAATTCACAAACTGATGCTATACACTTCTGAATGATCATGTTTTTCGTTGCATGGACAAGCTGGTCCGATTAAATCGCGACCTGCAACAGGTATCCATCATCTCCATCTTTATTTCATTCTCGTTTCTGAAAACTTCGGTACACAAACTGACGCTATCGGTGATCGTTAGCCGTTCATTCGCGTATCAGCATGAGGCCATCGTTGGCGTCGCTGGCCGCGTTGCTGTGGCTGTGGAGCGTGGGCGCCACGGCGCCAGAAGACGCCATGGGATCGGAGGAAGACGCCTGCCCAAGCGTGTGTTTCTGCGACGAGACGAACTACGTGAACTGCGTGGGTGACGGCCTGTGGGACGTACCGTCGTCACTGCCGCGGGCCACGTCGAGGTTGGAGCTGCGCAGCTACGCCATCGGCACGCTGTCGGTGGGGGCGCTGCGCGGCGTGGCGGCGCTATCGGAGCTGAAGCTTCAGCAGACGCAGATCCGGAGCATTGAGGGTGGTGCCTTCGGCAACCTGACGCGCCTGCTGCGGCTGGACCTGAGCCAGAATCTGGTGGAACGGGTGAGCAGCGCCATGTTCGAGGGCCTGCCACGCCTGCGTTACCTGGACCTGTCCAGCAACCGGGTGCGCGACACGGACGACGCCTTCGTCGACCTGGTGGGTCTGGAGCAGCTGAACTTGCGCGACAACCTGCTGCCGCGACTGACGGCACGCAGCTTCACCGGCCTGCACAAAGTGCAGTACCTGAATCTGGACGCCAACGCCATCGCCAGTGTGGACGTGGGCACGTTCCAGTACCTGACCAATCTGGCTCACCTCATCGTCAGCAACAACCCTCTGACGGCACTTAGCCGCCTGGACTTTTTCGGCTCGCGACTGCAGTACATCGACGTGTCGCGGGTGGGGTTGCGTCGGGTGCCACAGAGCCTGACACGCTACGTGCGCGACCTGAGGCTGGCCAAGAACAATCTGACGCACGTGCGTCTAGGCGACTTCGATAGCTACCCCTACCTAAGCCTGTTGGTGCTAGACGATAACCGTTTGACGGATATCGACAGCGACGCCCTCGGTCGCCAGGAATACCTGCTACGTTTGTGGCTCAACGGCAACCGGTTGACGCGGGTGCCGGCCAATCTGCCGGCCAGTCTACGCGTGCTCTACGTGGAAGAGAACCGGTTGGGGGCACTTTCGGCGCGCAGCTTCCAGGGCCTGTTCGCCCTGGAGCAACTCTTTCTGCAGCGCAACCAGATCCGGCGCCTGGACGCCTGTGCCTTCTGCGACCTGCTCAGCCTGCGTCACCTGGACCTGCAGGCCAACCTGCTGGAGGCGGTAAGCGAGGGCGCCTTCGCCAACCTCAGCGCCCTCGTTAGTCTAGACCTGTCGCAGAACCCACTGAAGACGTTACCTGCCGGTTGTTTCTTAGGCCTGGATGGCCTGCGTACACTGCAGCTGTCGCGCACCAAGACGGCGGTACTGGTCGACGGCTCAGCCTTCGGACCGCTCAAGCGTTTGGACACCCTGGACGTGTACGACAGCCCGGCACTTGCCGGCCAGCTGCTCAACTCCACCCGTCTGCTCCAGGCCATGCGCAGTGTTCGCGAGCTCAACCTCATGCACAACAATCTGGCGGCGCTGCGCTCTGACTTCCCAGATTTCTTCCCACAGCTGAAGGTGGCCAAACTCAGTGGCAACCTGTGGCGCTGCGACCGCCGAATCCTCTGGCTGGCCGACTGGATCCGAAAGGCCGGTACCCACTTCCACCACAGTTACGGTATCCGCTGCAGTGAACCCAGCGCCATGCTCTACAAGCCCATCGTGATGCTAAAGGAGGAGGACTTTGCCATGCCCTCGACAACCGTCGTCGCTATTGTCCAGTCGTCGACAACGACGACGACACTGCCTGCTTCCACGACGTCGATGACCACGTCAACGCATTCCACATTCTCCACGCCCTCCACAACACAAACCCCTCCCCAGAGTGCTTCGACAATGCCGTCGGAGGGTGAGCAATTCGCGAACATTTCGGACTCTTCGGCGGCGACGCCAGAATGGGATCCGAGCGCGGACAACGGCACATCAGCGCTGCCGCCCGAAACTACGACTTCAACAGCCAACGAAAGTCTAACAACGGCGGTTTCAGAAGCGACGCCTACGTCTACTACAGCATCGACTGTAGCATTTCCAGAAAATTCCACGACGACCGCTATTACATTTGTTGTGACTACGACGAACGATTCGTGGAACGATACGACAGCCACCGAGCCGTCAATAGGTGGTCCTACGTCCAACGACACTAGCGTTATAGACGTGATAGTGCAAGAGTATCCAGACTCGACAACCATAGCCAGTACCAGTACTGTAACACAACCAATGACTCCTGCGGTGGTCATCGACACGACAGAGACGTGGCAGAGCACAGAAGGGCCGAGGCAAATGGTCGACCCGAACGAGCAAGAGAACTCTTGGACCACTTCGGAAAGTTCTGGAAATGGCAGTCGAGAGCCCGACCACCTCAACAAAAACAGTAGTGTGCCGGACGTTCAGCTGAACGAGCGGGACGGCATGGTGGTGGCCGCGGCCTCGGTGGCCACTGGACTGGGCCTGGTGCTTGTGGGGCTGACCGTGACCGTGGTCCTCTTGCGATGCCGCAGGGGTTACTATTCGGTGACGGGGCCGACTGTCGGCTGCCAGATGCGGCGTAGCAGCAGCAGCATTTCATACTCGCCGCAGCGGGACGAGGTGTCCATCGTGACGGTGTCAGAGGGCACGGTGGGCCTGCACACTCTCACCCACCAGGGCCTGAGCAACAAACTGTACTTTGTGCTCGAAAACGGTACCGACCCCTCTTCCCGTGACTTGGTCAAGGATGCTCTACCAGACCCAAGTCTGCAAGAGCTCCTGCCGGACACCTACGCGACCGCCGTCCACCGCCCCGGTTCCAGGAAGGCCCCCAGGAGGAGAACGAGCAGCACCTACTGCTTCACCTAACGTGAACCCAAGTGCGAGTCGACACCACGTGGTACATTTTCGGTGATTCAGTTCGGTTGCAATCGCCTCCCTTTTTCGAAAGTGCGACTGTAGACTGGAAGAGTGGTCAACTTAACAGTTTACAATTCAGACTAGGCAGAGAATTGCAATTATTGCTCGCTGTACGCGTTAGCATCCAGCCTTATTCCAGATTCAGAATCCCCGTGGTGGAGTACCAGCCTTTAGAATGGTATTTCCATAAAGGAAACGCCTACTTAAACAATTCCATCATCAAATGATGATCTGATGACCGCATGTGGTGTAAAAGGGGGAGGCCCTTATGGAAATGCCACGCTAAAATCCGTACGCCAACAGGTGGGGTTAATCTGGATTGAGGTTACTACCATTTTTAGCTTGCGCATATCGGCTGAATATGAAAATGCCCAAGAAGCACTGTAAACAACAGACAAACTAACGTAAATCTGGATTAAACACGATCCAGACTTCCAAATCAAGTTGTATATATTTTCCACGTAATCATTTGAGACCGAACGAAGACAACGATTTCAAATGCCTCGAGCTACAACAACATCTTTTCTTAATGATTGAATTTTAATCCCTTGACATAGTTTTTTGCCAATCATTTTATTTTGTTTTCATTTGCAATATGGTGTGTTATTACACATGTCAATGTTTAGTTTTGCCATAGGTAACGGCACAGAAAGAAGGTAGTCCCAATAAAAAAGTACAGTACAAGTTCCTTGGGCAGAGCTGTCAACAGCAATGGCACAGACATTAGGAGCTTTTTGCATCCATTTGTTATATAATTGCACGTGAAATTCACCATATCAGGTGAGATATGGTACGCAAGAGTGAGCGAGAACATTATTTTAATGATCACACATCACATAATCTGGCATCCATATGCATTTCATAAAGAAAAATCGATCAGTACAGCTAGGTTCATTACCAAATAGATTTCACAAAATGTCGGATCCATTTTCTAGTAGTTCGATATTACGTGGTTTCAAATAAATGTAACAAATTCTTCCGGGTACGACAACCTTTTGTCACCTTGCCGTGCAGCACTGATTCAAGAAACGTAGCACAAGGCCCTATTCTCCCTCTTAGTATATGGGACCTATCATTAACAGAATAGCCTTTACAAAGAAGATGGATGAGTAACCATGGTTACTACATTCATGGTCGACCCTCTTTACATCCTGCGCAAGCATAAATTTGTCTTAACAACGCTGGTTGCTCAAATTCATTGGGTACATTCAATGAGTTCCAAAGATTAATGTGGGTCGTACAACACAGACGGAACTACTTTCTTTCTTTACTAGTGCCCACCTTTTATCCTTTTCTTCTACAAATCTCATCTTAATATCTTTTCGGTCAAAAGTCGAGGTGGAATTACAAAAGTATCATCGCAGACTTACGTTGGTATATTAGAAATTGCTAAGGTGAATAAATGTGCACAAGTGCTCAATTGTTTTGAAGATGCAAACTGCATTCTTTGAGAACTAAGCAGTTATAAAACATTATCACAAAAACACACCATCATTTTCGGCATTAACAAGGTGACGGAAAATGTAAGTTTAAAAATTAGAACCCTTTAATTGGTTAAACAACTGCTAGTGAAAATTAATCCGAAATATTATCATGGTCATTGCGACTAACATGAAAGTAACTCCCTGCCAGAAATGCCAGAGGGAAAATGAATTTGCATTTTTTAGCATTTATGTTTGACACTAAATTACCACAAGGGATCATCCAACACAAATTGTTACAAAATGTCAATATGATTGTCTAAATACGTTCGTATCTCGTCCCTCACTGCATTAATATCGCATATTATGTAACACATGAGGATGTGGATAGGTGAGTTACTGAACTAAGTAACAATTTTGCTACTGAATAAAAAATATTCAATGGGCGAAATATACGTAAAATTGAGAACTTGTCTCAATAATGCGTACATATGAATTATTATTTTAAGTCCCACATTGAAAAGAAATCTAAAATCAGTAGGCTGTACTATCATATCCATTATCTTTTGTGTATTTTGATTCAGATATTTCCGGATTTTGGTGTATGATTTATTTAGAAATTATGACTGACGATAACTGATCAATAATAGAATCAGATGAAAATAATCATAGCATTGAAAATGATCAATTTTCCGTTCGCCCTCAATGCCATTTTCTTGATGTATCTCGGTGTCATTTTCTGACATCTTGAAAGAATCTTTAGAGTGAGAATGCATTCGCCAAAGATTTTTATATGTACTTGGAGCATCCACGCACTCTTTCATCCGGGGTTTAAAAAAAACCCTAGATCATGTATAGACACGTTTGTAGACAAATATGGAATATACTTATTCATTTGCGTATAAGTTCAACCATATATTCCATGTATTTTCACCTTATGAATTTGTTTCCCGAAAAAATTGTAGTGTTCGTTTTAATCAATTATGCGACTATACTTTTATAAATTAAATATTTTAAAACAAAAACATGTGAAGCAATATGGATCATTTTGAAAGCATTACCAAAAAGTATCAACATTCTAAAACTCGTCAAAACCACTATAAAAATAGTCAACAACTACTGCTACGAATGAAGACTGAAGATGCATGGTAAGTACACCAAGGTAAAAATATGTTGGTGCATGTTAACTTTACTTAAATTTTCCATGATACTCTTCAGTTGTTTAAACCTTCAATCCAATTCAACTTTATCGCAAAATACACTTTTATTCAAACTTAATATCAAGCTACATTCATTTCCCTACATTTAAATACTTAAAATTTGTGCAATAGCAGTTCATAATAATGGTAGAACTATCATATAAAAAACTTTTTAAAAAAATGCATTTTAATTAAAAC
Source organism: Ophyiulus pilosus (assembly GCA_033995625.1). Classification (NCBI taxonomy): domain Eukaryota; kingdom Metazoa; phylum Arthropoda; class Diplopoda; order Julida; family Julidae; genus Ophyiulus; species Ophyiulus pilosus. Next base: position 75,933 of record JAUJYV010000098.1, read on the forward strand.
TTGGCTTGTAAACAAATAAAACGATAGCAACGAAATGAAAACAAAAATTGAATTCTGATTCTGCAATTTTAAGACTTAAAAAATAATCTCGTATACAAGGAACGATACGTGTATGTTTTTTCTGCCTGCACAACTCATATTTCAGAGATAACAAAATCGAAAAAAAGTTTAGCTAAAAAATACAAAAATTCATTATAAAAATAGAAAACAACACAAACATGCTGGCAGACGAAAGAAGGTTGTTTGAGCTATAAAAAAAATGCTTCTCAGGGTTACAAATGTTCATAATGAACACTGAAAGCACATTACCAATGCAAATGGAGATACAGTATGTATGTAGTATATAGTAGGTGCACCCAACGCTGGGTTACAATTGTAAAAAATTGGTACAAAATTCAGAACCTTGGTACAAAATTCATAATCCTGGTTCAATTAAGTTCATAAATTATGGTTCCCACAATCTGACAGAATAACAAACTTGAAGGATTTAGCAAAACTTCAAAATAAAGAAGGAGAAAATTTCCTTCTCCCTTTCACTGCTACCAAAGGTATAATAAAACAGCAAACATAAGAGCCTTCAAAATGTCATTTGGCAACAACCACAAACCTGACATGTTAAGCGGAAGTAGCGGTGCTACCTGAATATTTGCCTGGCGTGATAAACGATTTTCAATAATGGCATCGGAAATTACGACGTGATGTATCAAATATAGATGCCCCAACAAGCCACCAGAGCAAGAACCGGCATCACGCAACAACTCCCTGAAGAAAACGCGTTCCTAGCTCTCGGTTTGTTTAGCTGTTTCGTGTCTCATTATTGATTAAAACCGTTTTCCTTTAACTCCATTGCGCTCCTGATTTTTCAGCAATTCTATCGGTTATCCCCGGGGAATTTCGGGGGAAAGACTAGGAACTCACTCGCTGTACATTGTCGCATGAAAATTGCAGCCCAAATAGCATATTTATGCGGGCTAATGCAGTATTTTGTTTTCAGTGTGCGACCACTTCAACAATAAAATTAAACTTAATCGAGACATGAAAAAAAAAAACCACACCATTTCTTAGAAATGTCCTTATTTACAAACTAGCTGTGCATGCAACATTTATGCTTAAAATACTCTGCTGAGCGCATGTATCAGTTTAATCAAATAATTTTTCAACAGCATCCCGCTAACGTGCGTATAATCTATTCAAATGCAAATTGGACATTAACACTCGTTGAGGGAATTTACACGCGCTAGTGTCAATGGCAAGAGAATGCAAAGTGGGTTGTTGGTAAGTATTGAAGAGGATGGCAACATCCTTCGAACAATCCTTTGACAATGTACAAGTGTTAACGCTAGCTTTGACACTTCATGATGAATAAATAGTAAATAAAGAGCAAGTTGATTTCGATTTTGGGGCTGCAGGTGGGGCGAATCGACATTGAATATGTCAAATGTGCATTGAAAATGTTATCTCTGCAATTCCAATAACGACAATTTTTGCATCAGTCCTTTCATCATTTAATATCGCACAAATGCAGCATATATTGTGTGGCTTTACCCTATTGAGACATTATTGGAAATAGTTGTGGAAATGGCAAAGGTGAAATGCTTAAATAGAAAGAAGATGGTATCTTTTCAATGCTAGGGATAGGGGAAGTGAAATAACGAAATATATTTTTAAAGCATTTTATAACAGGAAATCTACATTACTATGGGGTCAAAGACACCGGATATGACAATCCTGGTAACAGTGATTTTAAGATAATTTTCGTTCAGTCTTCTAAATGACTATATGAAAATGTAATGGTCGACTAACTGGCCATGGTAAAATCCATCAAAACTCGCATCTATAGTTTAATAGCAAGTGGTTATAGCGGAGGGTCAAAGTCACCTGATATGACAAGCCTCATAAAAGTGATTTTAAGGGAATTTTTGTTCAATTTTCAAATGCAATAAATATGTTATCCATGGATAAAAATTTTACAGTTGGTAAAGACCATAACCACAATTAATCCCACAAAAATCGCACTTGAAAGTTAAGTTTAAAAGCAAAAATCTAGAGCATTTTCGTTCAGCTTTTTAAATGTCTCCCATATCTTACAGAGCCATTCAATGGTAAAAGTGCGTTAAATTCATGGAGAGGAAACGTAATTTAAAGTTTTTATGTAGGGCTTATGCAAAAGTAGCAGATCATTCACCAATCAAACAAAGTGCATGAAGGCCATAAACTTTGTCAAAAAACTTTCCACAACTTGCATTTGGAGAAGTTTCCACAAATCCCAGTAGATCGGTGACAACTCAAAAGATAGTACGAGTATAATTGTAGCACGGTTGCTATTCTCCATACATGATGACATCGCATTTGCCTTTTACATAGAATTGATTGCGGGCTTTTATCTTTCGCAATTCTCTAATGGACAGTTTTGATGAAATGTAGCAAATCTCAGGCTTTCATGCCCCAACTATTTTCTTGGTTCGGATTTCAAATGGTCGATTCAAAGTGCCAGTTTGCCATTCTAATTAAGCCTTTGTTGAAAACTAGATTCATTGAAATTGTCTTTCACGAGTCAATTTATGTGCGCCTTGCTTCGTATAATTAAATTTGGATTTAGAATCAATGGCTATTTAAACGCGTCTTTCAATCAGCTATAAAAATGCAAAGCACAGGAAAGGCATTCAATTGTCGTTTTCACTCCAGTTAAAAAAATAAATTGCATCAGTTGGTTGAATGTTGCAGCTTCAGATACAATAAGGCGTAGTAATTTTTTGCTTAATGTGATGAAGTGCAAAAATGGCAAACCACAATGGATAGCAGAAAATGGAAAGCATTGGCGTAAAATGCTTACCGTCCTCATTCATCAGAATATGTGGTACATATTCTGTTATTGTCTACATGCCTTGCATATTGCAGCAAGGAATTTCAATGTGATTGTTCAAAATCGGTACATAAATGTAATTCCATCAATAGATGGTGCTAACAATTGGTATTTATGGGCAATAAAGGATTTAAAGTACCAATTGTAAACACCGTATTGAAGGATAAATACACGGGATGGGGCAATACACAAATAAATACAATAATTGGATGTTAACTAACCAATTCGTATCATCGGAATAGTAAATTCATATTTAAAGTCGCGGTTAACATTTGGACGTTTGATCCAGTTAAACTATTGATATTAACAGAAATTGTTCTTAAAACATTTTCTTTTCAGGGTTGACTAAAACTTTTGCAACCAAGTAAATTCCTGATATAGTCATTTAATGAATTAAAGAAGAAAAACCACAGAGCCGGTATGGTGTTGAATGCGGGCGGAATGCCTTATAAAACAAGGTGAAAACAGTTTAAATTTCAATGCAAGTCCCCGATGTGGTAACCACAAACGTTAACTTTTCAAATAAAAATTGCATTGAAATTCCTTTCATAGGCAATCCGTTAAAAGTCAAAGGCGAACTGGGATGCAGGTAAACGCGATAATAAAATATTCTATATAAATTGCCCACACTTGAACCAGAACAAAAAAATCAATATTTTCCAGAGGGCAGCACATTGCGGCAAGGAACAACGTAATCAAGGTTTAAAAAGTTGTTGACCATGAGTACAAATTAAGCTCATTATGCTAAATTGCATATTGGCTTAATATCTTCAACGCTTACACTATGGATTTAAATAAAAATATTTGATTTCCTACCTCCTGCCAGCTCAGAAAACAAAACTTCTCTCAAAGCCATAAATTCGTCTTCCTGTTCCATGGCAGGTGTGCCGAAAACGTTCGCTTCAGGCCATATATCTCTACAAGATAACTTTATTTAGTTAACGTTCATTCATGCAGTGCATCCCAAACGTTTATAACATTTTTTAATAAGTTATAAAAAAATAAAAAAAATATGATACAAAATTACATACCGTGCAGCACGAAACAAAACCAAAGCTTCGAGAGGTTTCTTTGTTCTCAGAAACCCTTGAACTCGTCGCATTGCATCTCCCCTGGAAAAACATTTAAATTAAAATGAGAAAACTTTTTCAAGTTGCAGTGATCTAGTTCGTCACAGTCGTAACAAGAGAAACGTATTGAATTACTTTTGATCATCAAAAGGAGTATCAGATGTAGCATCAAACGGAATAATATCCAGCGGCAAATCCAGCTGTCCCTGAATTGCTGATGATAAATCAGTGCTCATAGCATTCCAGACTTCATCAAGCTGCTCCTCAGACATATGTTTATTCTTGGCATTCGAGGACTTTCCTTTCTTTTTAGCATTTGCCTGCTTTCTACCTTTCGTTTTCTCGACTATTAAATGTGTGCATCGCTTGGTGTGTTTCTCGAGCAGTTTTAGGAAAACGTGATTCATTTCCACGAGGTCCTTCAAGTATGATCTTATTAATAAAAGAAAACATTTTATCAAAATCAATTTTCGTTACTTTGCGTTCTTGAACAATGTGACAATTACACATTGCAAAACTTAATTTAGTTGAATTTAAACAAGTGAAAATGAGAGGTAAGATACAAAACTTGTACTAACTTGGACATTTTAACCTCATCGAAATGGTGCAACAAGATGTATGGTAATTCTCGATATTCCAACATGTAAAACAGGTTGGTTTTGATGACTTTGGCACCATCACGAATCTTTTCATCAGTGGAGCTGTCCATCACTGTCAAAGTCATGACTAATTCTTGGTATGCTTTCAATGCGAGATGCATTCTAAATAAAGATAATGAAGCTTAAAAAAATCCTTGAAAAAACTTCAATGAAATGCAAACTATAACTCGATCAAATACCTTTTTGACCACAATGAAATTTTCTTTTTATCAGATACCATCATTTCTTGGTAATTCTCCAGCTGTGTTTGTATATAATGAAAAGCAGACACTGACATCGTTTCACTGAAAAACAAACATTAAAATTCATTAAAGCAAAATGAAAGCATACACAAGTGGATATTTTTCAAAGTTAAACAGACCTGACTAATTCAACTTTAAAATCATGCAAGCGGTTAAATTCCATGAAGAATTTGATGGCCCATAAATAATAAGTTTCATCATGATCTTGAGTGCGTTTTCGTGCCAATTGGTCCTGTAGTATTTTTTAAAGAAGGCATAAATCGTATGACGACAATTTAAAACAAATCATTAAGTTCTATAATTTGAATTTATATTAATTTTGGCAATGGATATTTTAAGGAAAACGTACCTTTACAATATACATAATAGTGTTATACGCATTGCTCAAAAACTCATTGCAAAATTCCTTAAGAAACAGTCGGATGCTCAAAGTGGATCGCCTGGTACACTCCACATCTTGCATGGGTCTTCGGTTTTTGGGCTTTTTCCGCTGGGTTTTATCTTTGTCAAAATTAAGCTTGGTGATGTCATTGACTGGACGATGGACGATTAGCTCACGGTCGCTAATGGACTTTACATCCTTCACACAGTAAGTGCCACCAAAACGAGTATGCCTACATTTTTTGTGAAAGCAAGAATTAGTACTTGGAACTTCAGAATTATAAAAACAACATCAGTTTTACCTAGTTCCATTATATTTTTTCATGTTCATCTGCTTGCTAGCCATCTCACGTTTCCGAATTTCCAAAAGTTCTTCCTCGTCCCTTTGCTTCTCTGACTGTGAACGGCTTGCTCCAGCCGTAGCAAGCTGTTCTGGATTCTAAGTTTGAAAACAATGCTTATATGAGATAAAACATTTAGTAAGTCATGAGCGATTTGTTCAAAAATGTACCTGTTCTCGCAACATGAGTGTTACAATTTCAAGTGTGTGCAAGCAAAACTCTTGGAAATCATCTGAATTTGCAATGAACAGGAGCAGGTCTTCCAAACCAGATTTATGAAATGCCCTAAAAACAGAATCAATATTTCGTTAAGTGCCACGCGATACATTCTCCAGCCTTCTGCTTTAAATGGATAAACAATTTCTAACCACAGAGCTCTGTCGTGGATGCTGACATCATCATCAGTCCGCATTTCTTCATTAGGATTAGCAGGAATGTGTAATATATTACGAATAAGAATAAGAATCCATTCTAAAACTAGCTTATCGTCTTCTTGCCTATTTTCCCAATCCTAAAAATAAAACGTAAATATAAACTTACTGATTTATAAACTCAAAACATTAATGAAAAACTTTATTACAAAATTGGCAAGCAAAATTTGGACAAAAAAAAAAATATAGCTATTATTTGTTTTTAAACCAGAAGATTCACAAAACGAAATCGAAACAAAATCGAAAACTACCACATTGAAGAAAATGATGACAGATTAAGTATTTCATAAACTCACCAAGTTTAAAAATTCCCTTAGCTTATCTGACAAAACAACCCAAATCGTTTCATCACAAAAAGCCTGGAAATCAGAATACAGAGCAACTTGAAAATCACCGAACAAAGGCATATATTAATTCGAAATAATATTAATAGTTCAATGCAATCGGACCTTTTTATATTCCTGAAGATATCCAATAATTTCCATGTAGTATTTCCTGCTGATTTTCTCATCTGGGACAGTATTCTCGAAAACTACTAATGTGGGCATGGTTAAATTTACCAACAATCTGGAAGGAAAAATGCAATACCGATTAGTAATAATGCTTTCCAAAGTTTATTAAGTATCGCAAAATTACAGAATTATACCTGATTAAAACACTAAACAATTCATTATCATCCTTGCTTGTGCTTATTTTCAGAATGTGAATCAAATCAGTTTGCAACACACCAATTTCACCAAGCTGACGCCTAATTTCATGGCTGTTATCATCACGTTTTAAGAAACGAATCAAATCTTTGATAGACTCCAGGCATTCTGGCTCTTTGTAGTAGTTTACGCCATCTAAACTTCCCAAGCTGTTACAAGTAGCAACCAGCTCAGCTTGAACTAACGACGACATCTATAGAAGATTAAAAACTCAAATAAACTCAACATAAAAAGCCACATTATGACGCGAAATTACTAATACTATAAACAAATTGGTAACAATATTTAACAATACTGTAACAAATTTTAGCTCTTTTCAGAAAAGCAGGTGGTGTTCCTGATTCAAATTATGGAAACTAGTAAAAGTCGCTTAATTACGTTTAGCTCCTCTATTGGAAGGTCCCAAGAATATGCACTGTAGCTACCACATTAATAAATTCTTAATTTTTGAAATAGATTCGATCCAAATAATAGACATATCAACAAATCGTGTGCATTTGCATAGGTCCGTGATCAATGATGTACGTGTCAACTATAAATAGATTGATCATGAAAACCATAGCCATGATCAGTTCTTTAAAATGGTCTGATTTTATAAATTACATCAGTAAAAAATAATCTAAAAGCAGACAAGATTTTGAATTTATATACATGGACCGGCCTCGATCTACTATCTTAACTGGCTGCAAATGTTTCATTCATTAGTCGATCTTATATAATTGAGGCCAGATTGGCCAATTAATGCAGCAATTAGTAAATTGTTACAAAGATTAAATATGGCTGACACTGACTGTTTGATATACAGTTTGATGATTAAACTGTTTGTTTTTTATCAGCTAATTGGGTTGGTAAATTGGGTAAATTGTCGAGTAATCGTGGTTTAGATGGAAATAAGAACTCAAATTAGAGTCAATTAAGTTCTGTGCCAGACTTGCCCGTCATGAATTTGTACGCATGTGTTCGCGTAGACGTGCAGCACCATAGAACAATAAACAGCATTAATGGCGCTCGTGGAATTTAATAATTAAATGTCCCGTTTTAAAGTATTTAAAAAGTTAAATGACAACGAAAGCGGCGCACTGTACGTTAATGCTCACGGAAATCCACTACTAAGCTGTCATTAACTAGCAACGCTTAGGATTGTTTCTAAACTCGGTAATTTAGAAAAGAAAAATTAATGGAGGAAATAATTGGATTTACCTGTTTAATTGACAACACAAAGAAGACGCTCAGCTGACAGATGTATTACGTCGAATCACTCACTCTTGCCATCTCCCGCTCTTTCTGCGACTTCTGCATCACGTGACTCAACGACGCTCCTTCCCACTGTGGGCTTATCATAAAATCCGTCAAATATAAGTGTGTTTGTACAGGTGGTGATAGATATTTATTTACAATTCATGATTAGAACCCCTCTTATTGGTCCCGATTGAAAAAATTACATTATTAAAATACACTTTGGTAGCATATTTCATTTTTTATTTATATACTATTGATAATTGATTAATAATTAACAGCAAATTAAAAAAATAAATTCTTAATTTTTTATAATATTTGAGAAGTGTATCGATGTAAGTTTTCTGTATTTAACATGTCAAGTGTATTTACATGTCATAACTTCTGCAAAAAAATATTAACAGAAAAATAAAGTAAATAATTAGCATTATTTTGCTAATTCGAGCAGTCCAAATCAGTTCGAATTATCAGGGTTTTAATGAATTCAAAAGAGTATACGTTACCAGAGATAATTTTAAAGGTTTGATCCCAACACAATAACATTTCTTCTGAAAAACTGAAACACAACATTAAATCAGGCTGAAATGAATGAGACAAGTATTAAAACTCAATCAATTATTTTATTTACATTACATGTTTGTGTTCAGCATTGTAGTGGATAAGGGTGAACGCTAAAATGACTGCGTGAAAGTTTATCAAAAGCCAGCCAGAAAGAGCCCTTGTTAAGTCGAAAATTAACAAGGAAAATAGTGCTGTTATTTCAAGACATTTCCATAATAATTATAATACAAGAACACATTTACATGGGGAGATATATAACTCAAAAGCAACAGATTGTATTTTTTTTTTTTTTTACTTTGAATTATTCACAAGCAAAATGCCAGTTCTATGTACAGTAAGACTGCCATTCTGTGGGCATAGACATTTCTTTTTTCCTTCTGTGATGTATCCATTGGAACAATCCAAGAAAGAGCCAATGATAGCTTTTATAATTACAAACACTGATTTCTCACAGTATTTCGATTCATCGGTAACAAGCGGACGCAGTTTATTTTACAAACTTGGTTAGTTTTATCTTTATATGAAATTAAAACATAAACAACTATGTATAAGTATACTCTCTCTTTCTATATATATATTTATATAATATATAACTACGCTACTCAATATAAATCTGGTAATACATTTACAATAAACGAAACCAAATGTGTACAACATGAAATTGACCATTTCAATAATGGCCAGAAAATATTTTTTGAACTGAAAACCGGGTTCACTGAATCGTTTTGCTTTACAACTGATACCCATATAACAGCATTAGCAATTACTTATTTGGCTCATAACTACTTTACATAATTATAATATATAGGGGTTTTTTAGCTTGCAAATTCCTGGCAAGTTATTTTCACTGTACACCAAACGTAAAACAGGCATAAGCATTTCACAAACAATGCACGAATGGCATTGTATATAATAGAAGTATCAACAAAACAAATTTAAAACCAACATATGCCAATGATATAAACAATATTAAAAAAGTTTAGTTAAGCGTCGTTAAAATAAGACTGCAGAAGACTGCAAAAAGATCATTTGCAATTTTTTTGTTTCTTAAAAATAATTTTCTTTTGTAATGGAGTAAAAAAGCACTAGTTTTGAATTTAAATATGATATGAAAGATTTGTTGTTAAACTGTATGTTTTAATATCTAGTTCTTCAAATTTTGGTAACTAGCATAATTTGCTTATAATGCCTTCACAGAATCATCCTGGTAAATCATAATTGGGAAATACAACCCTGTGATTTCCATTGATGCATCTACCATGATATCCTGAGAGCATTATTTCTTACTTTCTGAATGCAGACTGGATATTAAAACGAGCTTTCCAACTAATCAACATAAAACGCTTATAATCAAAATGTGCCAATGACTGCTTCCATTCATCCACAAGTCCTTTGAGACTCAACCGGGCTAACTTTGGACTAACTGCTGCCGTGCAGCATGCAAATGGCAAGAAATGATTGTACCTTTCAATTCAGATATATATCATACCAAGCTTATGACTAAAATAAATTCATCAATAATAAATCAAAAATCTTTAAAATGGGTATTTCCAATAATTCAGCATCTTTCCAGAAGATACTGCAAAATTACAATACGCTACACCGGTAAGTGTTATTATGATCAAAACTCTACTGTAGTATTTTCTCGTTTTAAACCCTTTCCAAAACGTTATGCAATTGATCTTTCTTCTGAGAATTTTAAGAAAAACAAAATATATAATGTAATCACACAATCAAAATAACGAACTTAGACATTCGCAATTCCTTCTTTGTTACTCCAAATCATCTAGAGCACCTCTATAGGTGCTAGCAGGCACAAAGGCAGTAAAAAACGAGCCGTTATTTTTTTTTTTTTGCTTTGCAATCAAAGATTAAGTACCGGTAGGGACAAGAATTATCATAAACATAATATTAATTTGAGACACGTATGAAAAACACAGGCACTAATTAAACATGTGCCAATCCAGTGAAATTGTAACAGTAATTACCAATCTACCGGCAACAGTATGATCATTCTTGCACAAAAAATGTTATTATCAAGGGATAAATATTATAAAAAATAAAATTAATTGCAATTTTTGTAGAAAATGAAGAGACCAAAGAGTGAAGCAGTATCTTTTTCAATTTCTTTGATAGTTCTAATGGGAATAAATATAATAAAATGATGTGTCCTTATTGCCAAAAATTACTCTGTGTACGTTTAGCATTGGTTTAAGTGATATTTTATAAACGTTCTCTAAATGTCATATTAAAAGTAAAGAAAGGATTGTTCTAATACCATCATGTGCAATTTTAAATTTACAGACCTCAAAATGCTTGATGCGGCTTCAGCGAACCCTTCACCTTTTTGAAAATTATCATCTACAGATAATGTTTAAAAACTAACAAAAACATTCTGATATGCTAATCAAAATTCGACTTGATTCGATTTCACATCATATCTATTGAAATATGAACACTTGACATTCCAAAGGGGAGTCAGTAATGAAAACTCGAATGGTTTCTAAAGAATGATACTAGTGTTTAAAAAAGAACTCAGTTGATGATAAAATCTCTAGCAAAAATAGAAGTTCCATTTTTCCATCCAATAGAAACCAAACGAAAATTTCACTCGGCATCTCACAACAATTTAAAACGCTGATTGGGCTTCGATTGCTACAGTAAATTAGATTCTGTTATTTAATGAAAAATTCAATGCTATCAATTTAGAGAAAAGTTGGAATTAAATAAGCTATCGAAAATATGTACAACAAAGTGCTTCTGAATTACACATAGCCAAGTTGATAAGTGGAATTAAATTAGCACAACTGCTGGGAAGAGTAATATGGTTAGTTGGAATGACAGCTATTTAAAGTTAAAAGTAAACTAAATCTATTTTGGCCAGCACGTGCCAAGAATAACATGATTATATGCCAATGAATAACAGAGTAAATGCAGTTATTTTACACTACACTACACTATCATAAATACAGGAATGCGTGGTTCTTGTTTAAAAGTCTTGCAAATCTGATGTTTGATAAAAAATCGCACCTCCGTTTATATAATTCATAGGAAAGTGTATCAATCTGACTGGTTGTAGGACACCGTTAATAAAGAGTGAACTTGCATAGTCTGACAGGAACGTCTTTTCAAACGAATCAATATAACAAGTTGCAGTCTTAGCTATGTCTCCAGAAGTAATGCCAGTATTCACGAAGGTCTGATACATGTCTGCTCTCACAATTTGATTGTCCATCATTTTCTTTATAAATTACAATTATTTTCATAGGTCGGCAACCCGTTCTATAGAAGAACTTCCAATCGCAATTAAACTAAGAAATAAACTGACTACAAGCACATCATTGTTTGTTACTCAAGTTGCAAACCAGTATTACAAAAAAAGCGATCAAAACTGCCTGCCGTGTATATTACATTTAACGGGACAATATCCTCACTGGTATGTTAGGCTATCTATAATTACAATTTTGCCTAATTCAAATGCAATAGCAGATTCTTCAATATAAATACTTATGAAAAGGGGCCCCAACTTTTAAGGCAATTTTTTAATTCAACCGGTTTGGCATTCTTGCGACCTTGCATGAGCAGTAGGCCAAATTATGAAGTGGCAATTTGAATTGCTCCAATTTCACTTTTGGATGGATTTGTTTTCATACAAATAACAAGTTCTTTTTTTTTATCCGTTTTGCAGTTTTGAAGTCTCCAACAAAAGTGTTAGCACCTTCCTGCAGGGCCATCTGCTAGTAGCTTTGCTATGAATTCAGCATCTTCTCGGCAGCTGCTTGGTTTCTCCATTGGTCATCGCACTCTTTTCCTCTTGGTTCCACGGACCCTGCTTGTTTTTTCAAGTTCACTAACCTTGTTTACCCTTTGTTCCGAATTGTGGCGATCTTCCTGCTTGTCCAATTCCAGCATTGCCTCCTGGATTGCATTTTCCAGGTTGCTGTTCATTTTCCGGCCCCTATGAGAAGAAGAGTTATGGTCACCAATGGATGACTGGTTATTAGGCATGCGCAAACATTCCACTGCACAAAAATAAATGCGCTAAACCGGTTCGACAAACAACAGCAATTACCTTCGGTGCTTCTTGCGAGCTCTGTGGTGAGCTTCCAGGCCCTCCATTAAAGTTTTCAATTTCTCCGGTTCAACTTGAGTAAAAGTGTGATCACCAAACCATCTAACCCACAGCTGAATTAAAATAAAAAATTAAATATTAAAATACTAAATATATTTCTGTGCATCTGTGAATATCCTGCACGACGAATTTTCCTTTGTCTCACTTCATACTTAAATGTTACAAACATTTGCGTTACTTAGCTCGCTACAATGTTAGCTTATTAAAATATTCTAAATTATGGTACATGCCTTGCCCTCTTCGTTCTTCAAATGATTTCCTTTGACGTCTTCAGGACGGACCAGTTTCCCTGGCCATGAGGGGAATCCTCGTATTTGTCCCCAGACCAGATCTCCAATCTCGAAGGTGCGAGGGCCAGCAGGTGGAGGCGAGTTACTAGACGATTCATCTAATGTAATAATCGAAATATTAGTTTATTGAAACAACTACCGTGGATAATTAAAGGTGCGGGCCTTAAATCCCAAACTCTTCACCAACCTTCTGCAGGTACTCCACTAAGCGGTGCAGCAGTATTTCGGGTTCTTCGTCGTTTAATCCCTGTACACCGCTGCGGATCTATTGTTGTGCTGTCTACCGAATAATTGTCTTCATGAAGATCTGCGTAGTTTTCAACTGCTTGATCAATGGAATTCGTTGCAGGATTGGTTATTCGAGAATGACAGATCTCATTCGGTTGGGGGATACTTTCTTCCAGTTTCGTGGCACTTTGAGAAGAAACCACTTCCAGACTGACAACACTGTTATTAGAATTGTCATCGTATCCTGCCGAGACAGCATCAGACTCTACGATTTGCTCGCAGATAATTTCGCCTTCCTCCTCATCTTCTTCCTCTTCTTCCATTTCCTCGATTACGGTAGCCCCAATGGTTAATTCATCTTGACAAGTTTCATTATCTTGAACATAGAACGAAATCTGTGAGTCAGTGGACTGCGAAACGACTGTATCCTCGAAAGCAGTCTGAGAATCCGGAAGACAGGGTTTACTGTTAGCTGCAATCAACGCCTCCTCAGCAAAGTGCTCCGAAGTGCTGGTGCTCACTGCTGCACTGGTTTCGATGGCGGATTCGGCCGAGGTGCAAATCACTTCCGAGTGGTAGTCTGTTGCCAAGCTAAACTCGATTTCGGCGGTAGCGTTGCCGGTCACAGTTGCACTCTGAGTGTCTTGAGATACATGCTGCGGTGTCGAATCAGGAGAAAATTTCAAAGTATCTCTGGAAGCTGCCTGCAACGTGTTAACATTGGGATCGTCACTGTTTCCGTTAGTTGCCATTGTGACTGACACAGATGCAGAATTCGGTGTTGAATAGGTTGAAGGAGAAATCAGAGAAACGTTATCGTTGCCTCCTGTCGAAGGCAACCGGTGCACTGGAGCTGAAGATGAAGGCGGATTCGACGTTGAATTACTAGATGAAGAGACTCGTGGAGATCCTGCAGCTTGTGTTGCGCTGGGCGAAAGGGATGACGAAGTTTGGGGTTCCAAATTGCAATCTGTTTGAGGGCTACCCAGCGTGGACACCGTAGCAGGCCCAATAGTTGTTGGGCAAATGGCCTGCGACGATGAAGTGATAATCGAAGAAGTAGTGCAGATATTCGAAGGGGTTGTGATGGCGATGGCTGTAGCTGAACCAGTCGACCGGCACAAAGGCTCGCCAACAGCGCATGGAGGTGCTACGGGCAAATGGTTCACACAATGGGAAGGGGGAGCCAGGGATACAGTGTTTTTTGCAGATGCCAAATAGGTGTTTGAAGTGCAAGGATTGTTTTCAACGGTAAAGCGCAAATTGTTTTGATCCGGATTCCTTAGATTTAATCCCGATCCGAATAACTTTGTTGAGGGCACTGGTTCTCTAATACCTGCTGGTAATGACTGTTGCAGCCCGGGGAAAACTCCTGTTGTTGCACCCGTCGACACTGTTCCACCTTGCTGGTTATAAAAGTTTCTGGGCATGCTTACCGTGCACATTTCCGAGGCATTTTTAACTATAGTGCCATCGCTCGTAATCATGTACGTCCCTACCGGACCGTTGGAATTGGCCGGTCCAATTACTGTGCTGAAAATTGTATTCATAGGGGCGCCCATTGAAGTTGGGACACCGTGCTTTACAACGTTGTTATTCCCTTGGGACGATAGAGGTCGTACACTAATCATTGACGGATTATTAACCAGACTGGTGTTCCCGTATTCATCTACCTCTACCATAGTAGCACCGGCAGCTGAAGCAGGACTTCCGAGTATGTGAGATCCATGCACCTGTATATGATCACCCATGGTTACCGAATCTGGCATTGATGTAACAATTGAGAGACCCTGGACCCCTTGCACGCCCTGAAGAACAGTCATGGGTTGAACGGATCCATTGTTTGCCATCATTTGTTGCAGGGAGACGTTCTGCACAAACGTAGAAGCGGTCGCACTAGGGTTTCCAAAGAAGTTTATTGGCTGCACAAGATTAAACTGCCCCTGCGGTACCGTTGCTGTGTTGGGGCCAGTGGCAGCCATCCCGATAAAAGGATTTTGCGTCGCTGCAGCATAGACTTGGGGGTTTTCAGACTGCATCATCTGATTGAGATTCTGGTAATTGATGACTGGCTGCGCCGGCACCTGCAGCTTATTTCCAGGTAGAATGGTAATGGTTTGCAAAAGGGGATTGGACATGTTTTGAACATTTGGTAGTACGATCTGCGACGTCTGTGCTCCGAGCTGCAGCATGGAAGCCACAGTCTGGGGCCCTGATTTGCGAATGCGGCGAACGGTAGATTTCTTGGCCAGTGCAATCGAGCTTTGAGGGCTATCTCCTCTAGGTATAGGAGTAGTGCAGGTGTTGGACAAGGGAGTGCTGCAACTGGAACCAACGCTAGGGGTGCTTCTCGCTTCGAGCATTTCCATGTGCGCTTTCCCGTCTTCTATCATCTGTGCCCCGATGGATGTCATCGAAGCAGGGATAAGATTTCCGATGGCCAACTGGGTCCCAGCGGGAGGGGCGTTCGTCGCAGCGTGGTAGTTCTGCATATTTGATGAGGTGAGATTCCCGAGGCTGTCAAACGACAAAGTCTGTGGGATGACGCCTGGGCCGTTCTGAATGAAGACTGGATTCTGCATGGCGTTCATCGAAAAGGCGTTCACAAACTGGACTACAGGCTGACCGAGAATCTGTTGGGCAACCCCAACTGCAGGAATGACTTGAGTCATTGTAGCTGTCACAGTTGTAACATTGGGAATAGACAAAGGTGGCATAGGAGCATTTAGCTGTCCCATTGGTGTCAGATGATTAGCCTGCATGTTAGCGATATTGGCGACGGTCATGGCTTGAGCCTGCCCTCCTGCTGTTGCCATTAATAGCTGACCGCAGCCAGAAACGATGAACTGCCCCGTATTACCAGCAGCCTGCGACGTTAGACCCGATTTCATAACAGACTGCGCAATCAGCGGGGAATTTTTGTAATCGTTCGATAAATGATCGCAATTCATCGTCAAATGCGTCTGCAATGGATCCACAGCATCTCTCGCTCCGCTGATGAACATCCTCTGCCCTTCGTGGGGTACTTCCACTAGTTTTCTGCAATCGAGATTCATGTTGGATCCTTGGTCGTTGAAGATGGGTTGACCGTCCATCATGCCAAAGAGTTGACCATGCGATATGGTCTCGGGTTGCTGTTGCAATTTGGTAATTCCTCCTGCCGCAACCACCATGCTGCCATTTCCTTGTGCCAGGGTCGCGTTCAAAACAGTGTTACACGTCTGAACGATGCCTGGACTGATCATCGAAGGATTCCCTGTCTGCGCCGCAACTTGCTGACCAATAAAGGTGCCCGCTCCTACGATGCTGCTTAAAGTGTGGCTCGGATGCAGTCCAGGTGCCAGCATCCCAGCGCTGCCAGGAGACAAGTTAGTGCCCGATCCAAACATGGTAGTCGAATCGGAAGAATACGACATGGAGGCAGCATGGAGTCCAGCATTCACCACTAGTTGTTGATTGACGTGACCTTGCTGTTGAGGCGATATCTGTTGAGCAGCAGGCCTGATGCCAACGATATTTTGCACACCAAGACCCCTATTTGCAAACTGATGATTAAGCGAACATGCAGGGTTAGATGACCCATTTTGAAATATGATCGGTTGCTGAGAGTTGGCGACAATCTGCCGAATTCCACCGGGAAACGCGTTGCTCTGCGGGTTGCCGATTATGTTGTGTTGTCCAAGATTGGCGCCTAATCCGTGATACTTGACCGCATTTTGAGTATGAAGAAATTGCGATTGATTTAAGCTCGCCATGACTGTGCCTTGATGCGCCACCATCTGCGCTCTCGCCGTAGCCGACAGAAGATTGCTTGCCAAGAATTCGCCAGAATTCGTTCTTTGATTGAACACTTGTTGTAGCATTATTCCCGAGGATCCCCCATTTTGCGAGTTCGTTTGCATGCCTTGCTGGATAATTGGCTGCGGATGACCGTTTCCAAAATTCAATCCCATGCCCGTCTGTTGAAACGTCATGTTGTTTGAAGGTGCAATGCATGAAGTCATTCCAGAACAGCCATTGTTGAAATTGTTTAGTGTGGCCACATTGCTCGAGTTGGGATGAATGAATTGCAAGTGAGGGTTTACTCCTACAGATGATGTTAACGAACCTATGTTAGGGTTATTCAACATTTGGGTGGATGTCGTCGGTGTACACCCAAGACCAACGTTCAAGTTCATCATTTGCGACGGATTCAAGATGTTTTTGTTAACGTCCATGTTTTGCATCATTGCTGATGTTGTGGTAGCCAGGCCAACATCGTTGGAATTAGCTGTCACCGACATGATCACCGGTTGGTTTATAACAGTGTTAGTAGTGTTGCAGGTCACAACGTGTCTCGACGTTGGTATCGCAGAAGATGTCATGACATTTGCATAACTTGAATTGGGTACCTGCCTTGCCATGGCTGGGAGGGCTACACCAGTGCAAGAGGCCTGTGATGAATACGGTGGAAGCGGTCGGATGCCACGAAGCGCAAGCGAGGGGTCATATGCAGTGGATGCGGCAGGACAATGCGAAGTTATCACGGATGGATAATTAATAGGAACTGTATGGGAAGATGCCTTAGGATGTTGCGAATGATCGGTGATGTAGGATGCTGCTGCCAGTGAATTCGATGGGCAATTTCCTTCGACGAAAGCGTACCCAGTCGGAGTGGCTATTATCGACTGAGCTGTCGATCTGCTGACAGTCGTGGGGAAAGGTCCGGCTAATGCTGGAGGGCGATGGTTATCATATGGAAGTTGTCGGACATCTATGTTTGGGCAAGGAGAATTACGATCGGAATTGCTGCCAACTTTGATTTTCTTTGCTTTGCCGATTTTTGATAACTGCGCGATCCGGCCACACTGATTAGCCTGTAGTAATATATTTGCTCTATTGTCCAACATAGCAGACTGTGAAACCAGTACCGGGACTGAATTAGAATTGGAAGTTTGGATTTCTATCTCCTGCATATCAGATAGCTGTTGGTTTGCTAAGCTTTGCGCAACAACCTTTCCAGCATCGGTAGAAATAAGCGTTTTATCGTTTGCAGTTTGGGCGAAGAAATTGCTATTAGGTCCCATTTGTACTGTTTGCTGAAACGCCATGTTCTGTTCTGGTGATTCACTTGATGCTAATGTACTGGATGGGTAACCGGAACATGAAATGGACCTACACTCTTGATGACTACTCAAATTAACTTCCGATCCTTTAACATACGGTTTTGCGGTGATAGCTTCAGCCGCTGTGGAAACCATTGTAGATGACGTACCTGTCACACCAATTGGCGCTTTTTCCACAGGCACCACCTGACAAGTAGTGGAATACGCGGACGTGCTATTCCCCCCATTCCAGATTTCATTGGTTGGCTGGGAATTAACTGTCCGGAGTGTCTGTTCCGGCGCCATCATCAATGGCTGCCTCTGGAACTGTTGCTCTGTCGACTGCAAGTTCTGTACGCACGAAGAAACCGGTATCGTAATCGTGTTTTGATGCTGACAAATGTTGTGTGGCTGGGCCACAGTCTGGCAATTACAGGATTTAAGTGACTGCTGCACCACTTGTTGTTGCTGTTGATGTTGATGTTGCTGCATGAATGGCATCAAATTAGTGTGTCTCTGCACGTAAGATTGATTAACACCGGGTGTGAACTGCGGCTGCAACTGTAGTGTCTGTTGCGGCAATCCAATCTGCTGTAATGATGGAGGCCGATGAGCCTGCATAGGCATTAGTGGGGGCAATAACTGTGGAATCTGTGTGGGGATTTGCTGTTGGTGTTGCATTTGTTGTTGGCGTAACTGGGGTAGCAGCAAAGTTGAGTGTCTAGGTTGATGGGAAACCGGGGTTAGAGACGAGATTCGTCCAGGCATGATAACGTCCGTGCCTGGTGTCATTACATTCTGTTGGTGGCCTGAAGGGTTCACGATGTAAGGTATGACATCGACGTTGTAAGCACATTTTGGCACAGTAATCGTAGCGGGTGTCCCGCTGCAATTGGACGTCACCAACTGGCCATCTGCCATCACTCCAGTCCAAACAGAAGGGGTCGCTTGCGAGTTTAAATTCACCAATTGGTTCGATGCAATGTCTTTCCTAGGACTGCAACCGACGCCGATTTTTTCTCGCTGGGCCAAGAGCTGCGACACCAGAACGCCATCGTACGGGGTAGAATGGGGTCTGTTGCGAGTACGTAACCTCTTTTTGGACACCAGATCTGTAGGAAGAGAACGAAAAACGGAAATCAATTCCTGCATTTGGAGCTCAACATCAATTACAATTTAAAATGGCTAAGGCCAAACGCTGCCAAGTTTTTGGCAAAAGGAGAACGACATCATCCTGAAATATGTATTTGTTTAAGATAACAAACCCAAACACCAACTTCATAAGCCGAACTTATCTCTGGAACCACATTGAAGTTGATGCTCAGAATCTCGGGAGGAGACCAATAGTTTATAATCCTAGAAATGCAATTGATTTAAAAAAATAAAAAAGGTGTACTTTGTTTTATTGGCATGAATGTTTAACTTTGTCGGCACGATCCCGACGGACATTTTTAATATACTATACCAGAATTGGGCCAATTAGGAAATTAATGCGTACTATCGCGGTTCTGTGTTTGCATGCTTTCGATCTTCACCGCAGTTGTAATTGTCCGTTGTTTTGGCAACAATCGCATGCATTCGAGTGAATACTACATCTAATTATCATCATTAAATCTAGGGCTGTACGATAAATCGGGAACACGATAATATGACTCATCGGCATACGTGAAATCATTAAATCTTTCATTGTCACCCCTTAAAACTTTCATTTTTCATTCTGCACCCCAACACGCAATTTCATCGCCAAGCACCACTTACATCACGCTTACCTGCCAAGGTCTGGCAAGGGCGCATTGATCACCTAGGCCAATTCATCTTGGAGTGTGCAGATCCACCCCCTCCCCCCACACTTTTGTTTAATTCACTGGCACGCCAACCTTATTAATCTCCCCAAATAAAAATGAGATGAAAGGCAGGAGTCACCGGGATACCTAGATTTTAGGCTTTCAAATGACGTCGTGTCGATACACCCATTTTTTCCATGTTTTGCCAGAAATTAGCAGCCCTTCAGTTGTACCACCTGCTTTGATGATGGTAGGAGTGAGGAAGTAAAAATAATTGGTCATGTTATTTCCGACTGGGGATGTGTTGTTTGTTTGTGCCTGCGTGCACAATCCATAGTGGCTCGCAATTCCCATTACATTGGCCAAAAAAGTATTCGGGCGAATCAGCATAAAATTGCATACTCTTGTTGCCTGTAGCAGCTTGCCATCTTGTTTCAATTTGTAGTTCCCCCAAAGACAATTTGTTTAACCAACCTGAATTGTTTGCTCTGTGACCGTTTATTTAACAACGTCCGAGGCAAAGGAGGTCATATAGGCACGTAGGGGTATCGAGCCATCGTTGGGTTACGTTAACACGTTTTGAATTTGAGCCAAGTAACATATCAACTCCAATTAAATCTTCAACAAAAACCAAAGGCCAGAACCGTGTTATGAGCAAAGGTGGACTGTAACGTAGTAACACTTTGACGTGTGCTTTTGTGAAAACGCCTATACGGGGTGAAGAGGAAAATTATGTTGATGGATTGGTAGTTAGGGAACGATTGAGGGGTGCTTGCTGCCAAGTACAACAAATAATGATGGGAGGGATCATTACTGTAATGATGATGATGATGATGATGATGATGATAATGACGCTCAAAATAGTTGCGCGCAAATAACTGCCAAGCCTGCTCTTCTTTTTATAAACATTTCAATATTATTAATTTGACCAAATTTACAATATTCGTGGAGTGTTCTGCTAATAAGCAATTCCATCAGACGGATGTACCATGCTAATTTAACACTTTGCACACAAAAAGCATGATGACATTGAATGAAGTAAAAAATAAGGATAAAATTCGATCAACGAATTAACATTATGTGAAAATAATATGCTTCTGCATAATTTATCGATGACATATCCGTTTCAAGTTTTCATGGCTATCAAGTCTTTGTCTTTTTTTTTTTCTGAGTTTGACAATTTCCTAATTGTGCAGTAACACGTAACTGGTAAGTGTAAAATGTAAAACGCTGACAGGTTAAATTTGCCAAGCAACCCCAATTTAGTAATCAAATTTGAAAAACTTTCGCAACAACAAATTGCGGTATGATGATATCACAAAGAATGAATGATGTTGAGATGGGGAAGCAAAAGGAAATCGAGCTATTATTTGGAAATGCCCCATGCCCGAAGCTACAAAAATTGAGGCGCTCTTTTATACCAACTTCAGAGAATTTATGCAAAATGTTGCATATATATATGTAAGCGGAAACAACACCTGTATAATAGTACAGTGGTGTGCTTTCATATTAAAAACGCTATACACGAAGGGGAATTTGAGCATTTTAATGATCTATCATTAAAATAAAAAACCGTTCCATCACAATGCCGTATTCGCCAATAGCTAGAGGATACTTTGTTCCTTTTTGCAATAACCGTTTTGAATTCAGACCAATCATAACTGAAAACTCACTTTTACAATTTTTGATCCGTGAAGCGGGTTACGTGGGTCAACTAAAACACTGCTTATATGCTCTTTTCGCATAAGTATCCATGTGAAATTTAGCATCAATAAAGCTGCGTGGCAAGACAAAGGATCTACTTACATGTATTACACAATTATATAAGCTGTGAAACAATATATTAGAGAGTTTGAGCCAGCCAACGTTAACGAAACGATAACGACAATGAGAAACAGCGCTGGCGGCCCGGAATAGCATTGGAATCCCATGATTCGCATAGGGTAGTCCTTGACATTCCGGGCCGCCAGCATTGTTTCTCGTTATAGTTATCGTTTCGTTAATGTTGGCTGGCTCAAACTCTCTATTATTTATATGCGAAATTATGCAACCAAGAAATGCCGTTAAATTATATTAGAGATAGACATTTTGAGCATGCCAACGTCTTTATACTTACCTTAAAATTAATGGTGGGACGGGAAGAACCACGCATGCGCACCCATCAGGTTCAGTTAGTTCATTGGGTAGTTCAATGCGTGGCTCCTCCCTTCCCGCCAATAACGTTAAGGTAAGTGTATAACGACGTTGACATGCTCAAACTGTACCACTAAACTGTCCGTTCAATGCGTCGCTTCTTCCATTATCGATTTTTGCTGATTTGATGCGTCAAAAACAGATATTTTATGTTTTGTTCCTACTCCAAACACATAAAAGTATGCAAACTATGTCATATACACTTGTGTTCAATCAGAAATTAGATTTAGCGTGCACTGTGTAATCGATATAGTGATAACGCGATTTTGCATGTAATGATGTCCACTTGAAAGTCGACTTCATATAACGGTCTTAGCTTATTATGATTTGCAAATTTCATTATTTTACAAAAGGCTTAGTTGGCAATCGATATCACTGCCGACTTTTCGGCTATAGGAGACAAAAATCACTGCCACGGAGCATCAATTATGCATAATTTTGCACTTCCAGCGAAGCATGAATCATGTTTCCGCGTGACCACCTGTCATTAGCGTTGCAATTAGCAGCGACTGATGGAGGGAAAATTTGCGAGCAAACAAACGTGCACGGGGTTACTGGCTCGCAATACTATGCTCTGAAGAGCTTTCATCGGCATACAATGACTATTAAAAACATTTTCGGAGATTTGTTCAATTTCAAAATACTTTTGGTTTATACTGTATACATATAGGCGACATAGATAGGAGGGCGTATTTCCCTATTCTACGAAATAATCAGATGAATCGTTATAGGGGAGAAAATTGATAAAAAAAAAGGGATTCGCATTGAAATTCACAGAAACCAGCAATGGGTTAATAAACTACGTGAATTTCACTGGAAGCAAGCAATAATGAAAGTCAAATGTTGAATTTTGTCGTCTATATTAAATACTGATTAAGATGTTCTGTGCGTTTCTGAACGCAAATAACTATGGGGAAAAAATGTTTAATGGCCACCATTTTGATTTCTATGTTCACTCAACGATATAGATTGTGAGAACAGGTCCGCTGCTCTGTTCACAACTTCAAAAAGCCCATGCTTTCCTCTTAAGGTTTATTATGGCCACCAAACAGCGTGATATTAATGAGCAACGCATTGATTGAGTTTCAAATGAGGTGTCAGTTGAGTGTCAAGTAAAACAGGCGTTCCATGTTTCACCTTTTCAATCAGCCAATGTTGGTTACGCCTACGCTTATAAAATGTTAAAAAGCCTTCAGCCAATTCCTCCCATTTCAAGCTCGCAATTATTAGCTCTATCAGCCACTGTATTAAAAAAGCATTCATCAATTGAAATTGAATTTGTGTCACCAATTAACACTTCGTTAGCCCGATTTACGTCTATATTTGTTTTATTGTGTACCTCTTTTGTGGGTTGTGAAATGCAGTAACCACCCTTGGTATCCCCAAAACACATTTTCAGGGGCGAGATAAATAAAAACTATTTTCACAAAATATGTTGCTTTAACACGCAATGGGTTTAGTATTATTTTTATGAGAAATTTCATAGAAAATATGAAAAAATTATATTTTCAATTTTCTCGTAATTGGTTGAAATGCGCTTCATAATTCGCTAAAATCATAAACAATGATATTTTAAACATTTAAACTAAAAAAAAATCGACGGAGCTGAGTCTTATGTAAGCTCATGAAAGCCGATACACCGCCGCGTAAGCCGTGGCCGGCAGCCGTTAGCCGTTTCACTTCCGTTACACGCCGCTGCTAAATTTACCTCTTTTCCAAGAAAACATACTGCTTTGATCATTATAAATCATAAACAATTTTTGACAAACCACGTATTGTTTGTTCTCCTTCCTCTGTTCATATCTATTATAAATTGCCAAACAATCCAAAAATAAATTAGAAAAATCCAAAAATACAAATACCAATTGCCAGGTGAGCTTAGTAACTGAGTCGCATAATGCATGTGCGTTTTTTGTTAATTAATTCCTTTCTTTACTCTATATACCTTCTAATTTGAAAAGAAAAACTACTCATGCAAGATTTATTTGCATCCAATGGGGAAATTTGCAAACATTACTTTCTATGCTGCATTTGTATACTAGCTGGGTTTGCTTCTGTAAGCAAAGCCCACGGTGATCTTGACAATGACAATTCCAGTTTTGCATACAACATTTTTCTCGTTTGACGTAACACGTTAATTTTTTCCCGATAATGACAATAAGAGTTCTCTGCAATATCACGCACACCGTTGTTGTTTAACTGGTTTGGCAAGAATGAGCAAGCCACATGCAAAGTCATATCTGCGTAATATGCTTTGAACATCAATTACTGTTATCTAGTTACTGGTTAGCCTGCGCAAGAGGCGATACTTCAACAGTGCAAATCGTGAAAGTCGCTTGTCCAATTTGCATTTCCACAACATCGGGTAACATTGAAAATTTCACGAAACGACTACACCTTAAAGATCAGAGATGAAATGATAAGCCAAAAAAAATATAACTAACCATTGCCAACTTACCTTTTTTCGTAATTGTTGAAATCTCGTTTACTGCTGCGTCGACTGCTATTGCAGTAACCATTTTATTATGTACATTGTTATTGGTTAAGGGATCCACGTTCGCTTCTGTCGTCGTAGATTTCCCCGTTCCCTGAACTGGCTGGTAACTTGAAGAGTTCCTCCTGAGGGTAGCCATGGCTACAATTTTTCGCTTGTGCTCGCACAATTTGGTGTTTTCATTGCTGGAGACATCAGCTACAGTCCACACTTTAGATGACACTTGCGGGTTGAAGTTAAAAATCGCTTGCACTGACAGTGGACACTCCAGACCGCACTTGCAAGTTCCTTCCGTTTTTAAATAGTCAGAAACTTGTTGAAGAGAAGTCAGCTGATAGTCAGAGGGGCTGTGGGGGAAAAAAAAGTCAATTGTTAACAAAACAAAAAAAAAGCCAATATCGGAATCTGAAGTGATGTCGTGAATTTGTATATAATCTAATGATTCTTCAAATGATGATATTCGACTATTGTTTGCTAGATTCACAACATTTGAGTCCCAAAGATAGGAGTGGTAAAAGGATGGATAGCCCTGCTATATGAGATGATATGAATATGTATATATCAGAGGTCTGTTAGTTAAACTAAAAGACCTCTGATACATTTAAGATATCTCTTAAATTCTCTGGCATAAGAATCTGTGAGCAATGCATAAAAACATGTTATCCAAGAACTATTTCTTACTGATATTTTAAAATTCAATAGTCATTCACCGAAGAACAGTCTACTATCAGTGCTGATATCCAAAATAATGGAGGGAGATAATGGGACTAAATCTAGATCCCAAAACTTATTAGAGAAGTTTCCTTCTGCCTCAGTGGATATCAACATCTATAAACCAAATTTCACTAACACTTTGATTGTATAGATGGTAACGGTAAAAGCTATTTTCAACCACTTTGGAATTAAATCACCATGGAAAGCACACAAAAACATTCGTATTGATCTCAGTGCCTAATTGTAAAGATTCTGTCTTCTTTGTACCACTTCTAGAGTCTGTACTCAACTCCATATAAAATAGGAAGAGATGAAAGGAATGTTGAAAAATAGGCGAAGTTCAAATGCCTATTTTTCAATGAAAGAGCCATTTAATTATTAAATCTGTTAATTATTTAAAAACATGTCGGAAAGTACAAGGGGAAGGCTCTTCGGCACACCTTATCTGTCCAATTAAAGCAATTTATTCCAGATAGGCACGAGAGGCACTATGCACTTGTAACATTTACATGCGCGTTTCATTAAAAAAAAACAGCCTTTTAACAAGTGAGCCAATCAAAATAATTCTGTAGCTTACAATATTTAGCGAAGGTTTACTTAGCTACAGCAAAAACAATTTTTTTGGTAATTCCAGCAATGGGAAACCAGGTCAATTGTATTGCAAACCAGCATTTCGTGTCCCTCAACGTTTTTCTTGCACGCAACCTAACAAAATGTTCTTATTAAACTTGATACAATATATGATCCTATGGCTAAATTATGAGAACATTGCGTTTCCAGATGTCAACTAAATCAGCTTGCTAATTATATTATTTTTTTACATAAAACCTTGTTTATTTATTAAAATATCATACTGCACAACTATTGGCAAAATATATATATACAGTCGATTCCGCTTAATCGGGACACATCCGGCGGAGGCGTTTTGCCCCGATTAGGCGGCTGCCCAGAATATGCGAAGTTAAAAAATATGTACTGTCCGGATTTGTTCTTGACAATTTGGCCCTAATAAATGGCTGCCCAGATTAACCAGTGTCCAGATAAAGCGGAATCGACTGTATATATAAAAAATTGATGTTTTTTAGACACTTCAACGAGTTTGCATGTTGTGCAATGCAGATCGTCTATAGTGAATGATGGAACTATACAATATTTGTATTAATATAAAATTAAAACCAGTCTGTTTTGGAAAAGGCGGGGAAAGTCAAAGAAATGATCGACAACAACTGATGCAACAGGTCATTAAAAATAAGTGCCATTTCATATTAGTCGTACACCAGGTCTATAATCGTTAACTGTATCCAATTATCTAAAAACAACCTGTTCATCACCATGTGCACTGTAGTACACCTATGATCACCATTTTAGTGCATAAACACACAGTAAGTTAATTAAATAATATGGTAGACACCGGTGCGTGGGATGACCCCACTCGAAAATCTCGTGAAATGATATTAAACAATGCATCGTTAAATGTGTTTACGAGTTAACGTGCAAGGTAGAAATCGTCTATATTGCTAGTACCAGCTGTTTATCTCTACCAACCTGCTAATCTAAAGCACCCCGTGTACACGTCGAAAAACACTGTTTTTTTTAGAAGTTCATTTCCATATTAATAATACAATGGAGTTATTGACCCCTTTTTTAAGTCAATGTTGTCGTCCAAAAGCGCATCTAATGAGTTTCATGGTTTCTACAGTAAAAGAGGAAAGTTCTGCAAACTGCCAAATCACGAGCATCACTTTCATTTGGCATATACAGATATTAAAGCCGCCTTTTCAAATAAACTTCAATTGGATGTCTTATGCCGCTTAATTCTGAAAACACAGTGGAAAAACTTCTTTGTTCATAAACCTATTTGATAGATTTCTTCCAAAAATCTTACTACACTAAATTAGACTAAATGGCGAAAGAAGTGAAATTGTTCTGGTTATATTAAAGTCTCAAAATAATGTCCCTTTGGCAGTTGGTATCTGTGAGTATATGAGTATTGGGTGTAGTAGATAAATGGTCAAAATACGAGACTGAAAACTAGTTTGTCGGCAAACTGGCCATTTGCGGTCTTACAACTCGCTCAAAGGCAACCTGGTGTAATCATCCAAAAAAAGCATTTCCATGATACCTATAGAGATAATGAGTTATTGTGAAATGTCTTAATTATCGTAATTAACACTCATTTAGCTAAACGTATTGTAGCTGATTAACATGCTAATCGAATTTCATATGACGTTGAAGTTAAATGTGGCAAGGCGTTGTTTTTCGACAAAACCTATAAAAGGCAGTTTTACCATTACTCATGACCAACGTTTTAAATATCCAACATTTTGCCAAAACAGTATAAAAAGCGCTACAGATAGACAACAGCTAGAAATTAATCATGATTAATTATAATTATAACCAAGGCATATTTCGTCATGCAATGTTCTCCTAAGGACCTTGTGAATGGGTGCGCCGTCCGGTTGTTTTTTCTGACCGCCCAGTCGATTAATCTAGTAAATTGACAATATAATTTATAACAATTTTTTTCCCACCCGGCTTGTAAACATTTCTGGGGCGAGTACTGATTTGCCCTGTATATCCAAGTTGCAATAAAGAGATCTGGCATGAAGGTCAGGACATGTTGAACATGTACAGTCAGTCATTGCATAATTCGAAAACGTCCTAGTCTTAGGTCTAGATACACTTTACTGCCACGAGGTGCTTAACACTGTGGTAATGATTCTAGTTTAAGATTACACATTCTGTTTAACCAGTTCGTGATTTTTTGGGCAACACTCTAACTATCCTTACAACACGTGTTCCGCTGATCTAAACAATTCATAAAAAAAACCAGAAGAGTCGGATAATGGTATGGTCAAGGCCACATCGCCCACTTGCAGAGAGGTTCAGCTTTAGGAATCTGGGCTTGTTCTTTGGGGGAGATTTTGACAAATGCTGTCATTATTTCGCTGTCTATTTTTTGCGGTTGGCAAACAGCATTATTTCACTACTGCACTCGTATCTGAAGAGGTTACACGAAGGAACACAGCGTCTCCATCACCCATGGCACCTAAGATCAGGCAACGATCCCAACCAAAAGGCCAATGGCCTCTGAAAGACGATTAAGGTGGAGATTTTTTTCTTCTTTTTTCAAGCCTTTCATGTCACACTGAAAAAGTTGAAAAGTGAATTTGCATATTGCGGGGCCAGCTACTATCTCCGGGTTTCACATCCCAGATTATCCCATTCTGTGGGCTGTATATTTCCCTATTTAAACAGTTTAAGAAGGTCTACTTTTGAATTATATGGGCTCCCTTTGGGTACAGCAGCGTACATTAAGTCCTCGCTTACAAATTCTGTTACAAGCTTGTATTATTAATCAGGGTTGCGATTTACCCCTTTCGTGTTCAAAAATGGGGTAGATGAACCCAGTTTACTTCCTATATCCTCGCTTCAAAACGCCCAACAGAATGGACGGCATGGGGCAGGGTGAATGCGGGGGGAAAGTTGGATGGGTGGCTGGGGTCAAATGCTTTCTAAAGAATCGTGAACGCATGATTATAAAAGACGAAATAATATAAATTACCTGCATTCATGCATATACAAGCCGATGGAGATGTACGCCGTCGAGTTAATGACGAGGGGCGCAACTCCTCCACATAAATTATAAGAAACTGGGGGATGATAAGCAACCATGGACGAGGAACACTTTATCTCGCCCTTGCACTGTAACATAGTGGACACTTTCTTTGCATTTTTGTTAAAGAATTTTCAGCTTAATTATGTAATGACGAAGTGGCTTAATTTAGACATTTTCGTAAACCTCCAGTTGCCATCACTTGCAGATCTTAAGCTTCGTAGAATGGGCCTTGTCACATCAACGAGTTGACAACAGTCCAATTTTAAGTTTTAAATTTGCAAACATTTTTTATTGGTCCTTCCCTTGACTGAACTTTTGCTAGTTTTCAAGACATGCAAATACGATTTTTCTAAATGCTAAACTGATTTCAGAATGATTTGCTTCCTAGGTTCTCTATTGAACGAGTTCCATATTATTCAACATACTATTCTCAAATTTTGATATTCAACAAGGTTCTCAAGAACAAACTATAGGTAAAAGGATGAGGGCATGATAAGGTACCATATTAATTTAAGGATTTACATTTAGTTTCTAAGCGCTTAGAAATTTTTAACGTTTGATTGATAGTTGTATTAGCAGCGTGAGTGTAGGATGCTGTATGACTGATATTAGTTATATCTTGGAAATTAAAATCCATTAGGTAAAGACCATGATCGAGATCAAACACCGAATGTTTATCTTCTGGTGAACGATGCCAACAATCACCGAATTAATAATAAACAACAGAACTTCACGCATTTTTCTTGGATAAATAACTAGCACAAATACCACACGCTATGGCAAAGTAAAGTCTAAACATATACGACCAGAACGTACATGCTATAGTCATCAAGAAAATTCGTGAACGTTTTTTTTTAGTAAATTATTAACAACCCAAGGGACAATTCAATCGCTTCGTGCAGAATCATAGGTCGTTCACCTAAGATTTTGCAGCATTATTCGTGCTGGGTATATTATGCACTCGCTGATGCCTTGTATCCACGTAAACGCCATGTGGTGATTTGCATATTTAACGCGAATTGAATCAAAAGTAGTTGATGTATATGAAAAACTTCACAGGTGATAGCAGTTTGATGGTTTTAGCCAAAAGTGCTTGCCTCTACAAACACCGTGTGGTGCCTACGAGTGGGCAGTTGACCTACCACATAGTCGCTAATTTGTGGATTTGCCAAATTAGTCATTTGTTATATAGTCTGTTGTCTTCCGCTCTACATCCACCATTATTTACACGCGTGGGGGCAATGGATGTACAAAAGCAACAAGGAATCTAGATATCAATCCGTAAAACAGGCAATTGGTAGACAATGGTAATAACTCAGCCCCCAGGTTAAACCAAAGTGAGTAGCACCCTGTCATAGGAGTGTGGAGGAACCTACAAAACCAGGCGGCACTCTAACAACAAAAAAACTCAAAACGTTTGAAAACAAATGCATTGCAATAAGCAACTGGCGTTATGTGCCCCCTAAAGCTCGTGATTTCCTCATTCCGAACTAATGTCTTATGACATGCTAACACTTTACGAGCAAAGGCGTGGGGGACTTTAGCATTCGTGTCTCGTCTTTTCTCAGAAATGTGTCATCTGGATTTCAGCATTTGGCAGTAAAGAGTGTCTGTCCATGAACATAAACGTTTTGAACATCACATAAAAATTGAAAAATTCGAAATAGACCATGTGATAAACTTTGCAGTTCGTGGCGTGGAAACAATTAAAGCAACTCGTTTTAGATAACAAATCGGTGGAGCCAATTTTAAGCGGAAAAGTCGTTTTCCAATTTTTACGACCAGTCTATGCGATCTTATACTTTAACGAGATTAGACCGTGAAAGCAGACAGGATTGATGCAGTAAAGCTCAGCAATATAGATTGATCGAAAATGTGGGATGCTTATAAAATTACGTGTACTTCCCACACATGTTTAAATCTCAGACAAGTTAAATGCGGGGTGGGTAGGACAAAGCTAAGCTTGGTGGTTGCTGTTGAATACGACGTCAATGGAATTTGGTCCTTAGAAAGCGTAATTTTGGACAAAGTTGTCAAAGGATGAGAAGTTAATATACGCGATATGCATTGAACTTTTCCAACCTTACATCTCATCATACTTTGCAGACATATAATTGTATCTAAAAATTCAGAGTATCGAAAAAATGTATATACTGACGTTATCAAAGCTACAGTGGAGCCTCGCTTAACGAGCACCTCGCATAACGAGTGATTCGCATAACGAGCAATATAAATTTTTTAAAAATGACTCTCTTAACGAGCGTTTGTTTCGCATAACGAGTGACGTGGATAGGGGAATCCCCGAATTGTGCGATGTAACTTTTCGTGC